>CABHPR010153979.1:6935-18714 GCA_902168415.1 Peromyscus melanophrys | reverse complement strand
ACACACACACACACACACACACACACACACACACACACACACACACACACACACACCACTGAACAATTATTCCTCAGTGAAATTGTCCTACTTGTTCTAAGATGGATAGTATTTCATTTAACCCTTTTGAGACAAGGTTAAGACTGGGCCTTGCATGGGGGATGGGTGGGAAGGGTAGGGGAAGGAAGAGACATTGACTTGTGCTCAAGTTCGACAGCTGAACTAAGAGTGGGCATTACAGCTACTCTAGTGTCAATGAGTCAGAGTGCACTGTTCTCCTTTCAGCTCTTTATGCCCCTGCAAAAGTCAGAATGAAACCGGAAAAGCTGCCTCTTTTGCACTGTAGATGTCTCTTCCAGGTGCCAAATGTGGAGATTAGATGCAACAAACGAAAGCCAAATAAAAAGAAGTATCTGATAAAAGCATGGGTTAGAAGGCTTTCCTAATCTGTGTAAGGTCAATCCAAGGGATGTTTACATACTGTAGATAACCTACTTGAACAAAACCAGTATTATAGAAAAGAAATGGATGTAAGAGAATTACATGTAAAAGTTTTGTATATTTGTTAATAATTTTGTTAATAAATATGATGTACTACATCTCAGTACCTTAGCACTTCTTTTAATAAAAGCTAAATAGAAGGAAAGGTGAACTTCACGTTTGTTTCATTGTTGAGATCTATGATCCTGGTTTACCCATAGGTTACCCAGATTGGGACTGATTCATAACACAGAAGCAGTGTCAGAGAAGCATGAGGTTGTGTATTCTGCTTTGATTGCTGACCAGATTAATGATATGGTTCAAACAGTTAATGTTTTAATGACAACTTCATTATTATATCTGAAAAAAGCCAAAAGACTATTTAATATTAATGACACAATCATGAATTTTGCTTGTATTTTTAATTTTGTGAGAGGTCATAATAACAGCAGAGGTAAGATATTGTGTTATTTTCAATTTTTATTTCATTGCCAAATCGAATACAAATCAGTTTATTCACTGTAGAAGAGCTCACATGCGATAAAATATGGGAGGGGGCATATTTAATTCATCTTTTTTCCCTACAGTAGTTAAAATAAGTAGTGTATAATATATACCCAACTGTATCCTTTATATACATCAGTTTAACAAGTGCTTAGTTAACATAGTTGGAAAAGATCCCTTTCTTTGACATCATATTAGTGAAGAATTGCAACACAGTTATCAGGAAAATTGTGAACAAAACAAAACAGTCTTCTGATAATCTGGATTATAACAGTGGTTGTCAGATTTTACCATGTATCATAATCAAATGCAGGACTCATTGAACATTCTCACCCACAGAATTTCTGATGCAGTAAATGTGAAGCTATTTGCCATTGTAACAAGTTACCAGGTAGTACTGATGCAGCTGGTACAGGGACCACATTTTGAGAATATCTGATATACTGCTCTGTTTCTCTGCCCCCCCCCCCATTTCCCCTTCCTTCCCTTCTCCTTCCTCACTCCCCCCACTCTCTCTCTCCTGTCTCTTTTCTCTCTGGAAAATTTTATTACCATCCCACTTGAGGCCTACTCTATTACCATAGTGCTGTTGGTAATTTCTTCTAATAACAAAAATCATTTTTCAGAAATATAAAAGAATAGTGATCAAAGACTTAAGAAAGCAGATGAGAGTCTTGCAGCCAGTGGGATGTGATTCTCTGCTCATCACATGCTATACTAACAGCCCAAGTCTCATCTGCATCGTTTTGTAAATGAACTTTTACTGCCCATGAAAGGCAAGCAACTCTCACTGAGCCTCCTTGAGAGTGAAGTACAACATAAAAATACATTTAACAAAGCAAGAGAATAAAACAGAAACGTACCCAAACTAGATTCTCCAGCATACTGATTTTGTGAAGTTGGGCAAATTAACCTCAGTAACATCCTTCCTTTCTTCCATAAGCTCTGAGTATAATATTACAACTATTTCATTTTATGTTGCATGCTTTACAACTGGGCACAGCTGTTACCTTAATCACGGGGGGGGGGGGGGGGGAAGGTATCATGCCCCACATCCTGTAAAGTCAGTCCCCATGATAATGGGCATGAAGTGATTAAGCAATTCCCTGTGTCTTTTAGTTCCTGGGAGGGTGCTTAATAGTGCAATACAGGAAGTTGAAAGAAGCCCACAATAGGAGATTCACTGCAGCTCATATTGTAAACTGAAAGAGATTCCAGCCCTCCAAATGGATTTGAAAAATCCCTTTCTCCTGCCATAGTGAGCCACCATGCTTCTGGGGGCAGGAAAAGACAATAGCTAACCAGCAGGTGGTGTGTTCAGGCTAGGCCAGAGAGCCATAAAACCATTCCATTTCCTTGTTAAGGGTGAGTACAGTAGCCTGTGGATGGCAGACTGAGGGAAGCAGGGCATCTGTATGAGTCAAATGATTTCATACTCAATCTAAAACCACAGTCTGGATGAGAATACAAGCAAAAATTAAAATCACAACAATTTTTTAATCAAAAAAAGATGTTTCAGCATAGCAGACAACAAAAAGATGAAATGGCTCACACAAGAAAGAATCTTTAAGTTCTGAAAACAGAATCATTAGAAGTAAAAATCAGGATAAGCACATGGAATAAAGGTTTATACAGCTCACAAATAATGTACAACTAAACCTTGATAGCAGAATGCCCAGAACATTGAAATAGCACTAGGACTTTTACTAACAGAAGTCACACTACACAATAGTTCCCATTATGGATCAGTTCATTACGAAGTCCATTTGCTGTTTCCCAGATAATAGAATGCATTTTAAGAGGTTACTATAAGTATATGCCAGGATTACAAAAGTTTTGTTTGGTTCTTAAGAAGATACTCATCAGATAATAGACCAGTCAGCCTCTTTATTAAACCAATCTGAGTAACAAATTTTCACAGTGTACAAAAGGATTATTCCACAGAATTTCCCCCTTTTTGTCTAATTAAAAAAGGAAGGTTTTAACTTTAACATAGTAAAATTATATACAACCAAACAGTTATCAAGAAAGAATTACAGTTATAATATCCAGTACATTTGTATTTGGCAAAATCAGAGAAAATATTCTATTATCTATCTTATCTTTGTGAGTCTAAAGTTTCATATCTAATTTACCTTTTTATCATAGCTAAAGAAAATTTTAACTATGACTATTTAGTCTTCAACTCCATCAAAGATCCCAGAAGGGTGAAATGTTACCTAACAACATCTCATTGCCGGGACAGTCACTCAAAGTTCTGCAATGTCGGGGCATCCATGTTTAGCCTACAGGCTTAGTATATATGACAGACATTTCTGAGAAGCAGGGAATTTTGAAGGACTGTCCTACTTTGTCATAGCAAAGTTTGGCAGTTGCTTTTTTTTGCATCCTGCTGGTCCAGTTTGGACAGTATATTGTCAGTGATTGAGGCAAGGGCAGTTTCTTTGCCCAAATGGCTAGCTTTTGCCATAAAGAAAACAAACTCCATGTAGAGTTTCTTCAGTGCCTATCATCTTCTCTGAAGTAGATTGGTGCTGCCAGGAGCAGACATGTCTCACTGTTATGTAAAGCTTTGGGCTATTAAACATATTAAATGCCATATTCTGTAGGTCTTTAAAGTGTTTGAAGATTATCTATGTAAATATATCTGTGTATAACCTTGAAAACATATCTAACATAAATATATGTTTAACTATTATAGCTGACTATTAATCTGTATTTTAAATTATACATTACATTTTTAAATGAGTTACATAAGCACAATAACCCAAATAAGAGTAGAAACATACATATAATATAACATTAATGTTAAATTTGTATCAATATACAAAAATCCATACCAATGTAAAATATTTAAGACTAGTAGTTGCTTTTTTGGTTTGAAAGTAGATTCAATAATCTGCCCTTTTATCCTATCATTTCTATATACCCCTCTTTTTCTTTTCAGAAAGACATCCTTGAATCTAATCTCCTTTGTTCAGTTTTTTTCCTGACCATTACCAACAACAACTTGTAACCAACCCCCTTAAATGATAATAAATACCCATAACCCATCTTTTGTGAATGTGGGTATTATTCTCTAGACAACTTCCTGTTGTTTGGGGGTACTGATAATCTTTGGGGAAAACTTGAGGAAAATCAGGGTAATTGTTAGGTCTTGGCTGGAGTATTCTGTGAGGTTGGATCATTTCAGCCAACAGCCTTGAAACTGTTCTGAATGCTGGATCACCTGGGTCACCCATTTTCATTGGTGTCTGGTCCCCTTGCTCTGAAAACACATAAACTTTTAAAGGTAACATACAAATTTCATTAATACAAGTATAGACTGCATTGTACACAAGTCAGCCAAAGATGATTTTTTTGCTGTGTGTTTGAGCAGGTAAAATACACATCACATGTCTTGTAGTTCTTCTAGATTTATTTCCTTATGTCTATAGTCAGAATTTCAGGGGGTCTTTCTTTATCAAATATGATCATCTTTAACCTTGAACAAATACAGCCTTTCATTTTTTGTGGAAATAAAAGCAAAACCTCTTCCACAAAGTAGTATATCTTTTGACTTCCATTTTGACATCAAACCATTTTTAAAATATATAGGTTGGTTTAATCTAGCAGCTTTTATAATCAAATGTGTCTTAGCAGCTGTTGTTTCTTTATCAGCCATCAGAAAAATCTAAAGAAAACACAGAATCCAGAATCGCTGTGTATTTTCCATCTTTATGTAGTTTATTTCTTTGATATTACTTCTCTCTTTTTAAGGACTTTATTATTTTAAAACTATATATACTGTCTATATCTTCTTTGTTTTCTCCCAAGCCTATGTATATTTTTTAAACACAATGTAACCCATTTAGAGTTTTTTTTTTCATCTGAATCTGTCTTTACTGCATATCTTTTCTATCTGCATGAGCAAAATCCCAAACCCATCACAAAGTGCGCTATCAGAGCTTGTGCTGGCAGCTCAAGCCCACAGGCAGAGGTTGAAAGAGGCCTCTCTGTATGGCGGCTCATGTGAGACACTCCAGGAATGTGTCATGGGGCTTAGCTCATGGCACAATGACAGCTGCCAGGAGATGCATCTCTGTACTGAGGCTGGCATGAGAGACAGGAGATTAGGAAGCTGAGTTTGACTCCTTTTTGTGTATTTAGAACCTTTTTTAAGCTTTCTTGGGTCTTATGTGGATCTTCATTGTTTCATGTTGAGTGCCATTTACAGGCAAACTTTTCTTTCCCTCCCTCCTGTTCCCAAACAACCAACACAGAGACTTAATATTAATTGCAAATGCTCAGACAATAGCTCAGTCTTGTTACTAGCTAATTCTTACATTTTAAATTAACCCATATTTCTTATCTACCCTTTGTCACATGGCTCATGGCTTGTTACCTCATTTTCTACACATCCTGCTTCCTCTGCATCTGATGACATCTCCTGAGCTCCCCCTTCTTCCTTTCAGTATTCTCCTAGTCGGGCTCTCCTGCCTAACCTTATTCTGTTCAGCTATTGACCAGTCAGCCTCTTTATTAAACTAATCTGAGTGATATATTTTCACAGCATACAAAAGGATTATTTCACAGCAACATTGTTTCTGAGATTTATTGTGGATTAAATTGTACATACATACCTAAGATATGTTCATGTTCTAATCTCCTGTGGTTGTGAACTTTTTTGAAAATAAGAGTTTTATTTATAGAAGTAATCAAATTAAAATAAGGTCACTCTGAATTCAGATAGATTCCACCATCCTGTGCACCTATAAAAAAGTGGGAGATTTGAATACTGAGACAGAGACACAGAGAGAATATATGAAGATAGGGACATATCAGAGTGGTATCTCTTCAAGCCTGTCATGGGCCACAAGAATATGAAATAGGAGTCCAGCTGTATATAATAAGCTATACCTTGACTGACCAAGGAGTTCTTCAAGAGGGAAGCCATTTATCAAGGAATATTTGATGTTATTCAGCTTTTAATATATATCAACTGTCTTCTGCTCTGAAATTTTTGTGCACTCATATTCTACTAGGCCATATTGCAAACAGAATAAGTTTCTCAGATCTACTGCTGATCTCCTGCAGGGCCTAGGAGACAGACAGACTGTAGAGGCATAGCTTTGTTTCTTGTGCAAATGAAGCTCAGACCATCCTTTTCCTTCAGGCCTAGTAGCATTGCAGAGCTATTGACTCAGGACAATAGAGCTTTTTGCATAACCAGGTGCAGTAAAGACTGGATCAGAATTTTTGGTCATAGGAGAGTCACATGGCTGGAGGGCAAGGGAGAAGGCAGAGTTTTTGTAGAGTGTGGCTCAGACCATGGAGTGAGGAACAAGGAAATATTTCTGCAAATTTGAATCAGGTCAGGAGAGAAGGGGGAGGAAAGTTGGAGGACAAAGGAATAGGGGACAAAGATGAGATCGAAAGCATAAGGGCTTAATTTACTACTAGGCCTATGAGGGGACAGAAAAAGAAGGGACAGAGAGGAGCTAAGTGTGAGGACAGAGCTGAAGCTGTATAGATAGAATTTTATCTTAGAGAAATAAAGTAAATGGATGAAAGAGCATGGTGTACATAGATTCTTTTTCCTCAGATAACCCCACGCCAGACGTAATGTCTTCCCCAGGACTCTGGGAAGGATTTTCTCAGGGCAGACCCCTGGGAAAATTCTGATACAAGCCGAGGGATGCCAAGGCTTGATGGCAACCACTCAATGTTGAGAGAGGGAGAACATCCATCTGGGGCCCAGAAAAAAACGGCTCTGTCAGCTCCTTGATCTCCAACTTCTGGCCTCTAGTTCAACAAGGTAATAAAATTATATTGTATTAAGTAAGCCAGTTTATTCTAGCTTCCCTAGTTTATAAACTTAGATAATACATGTGTAAATGTATATGGCACATTTTAAAACCCATTGTAACATTAAAAAGGCAAGAACAAGTCCTTCACCTGCTCTTGTCACTTTGAATCACAGCACAGGTACACATATATACACAGCAGCTTACCTATTAATTAACCAGTGTGCATTTTGTAGATTTTTTTCCTCTTAGCCCTGACATATGGCTTAGGGGAGACTCTGAACATGCCACTGTGATCTGGCAGGACACGATGGCAGCAGTCTTCTACAGCTGACTTGGCAGTGTCTGAGCAGCATTCTCACTGCTGCAGGCAGGGCACAGGGTAAAATGAATCACCAGATGGCTGAGGGATACTTGCATTTATGTGACTCCACTGTTATAGACCACGCAGGAAGTCACAGAGAGTGGAGAAAGGGCATCATGCCTTCAGGAAACAGCACTGGTGTCCATCGGGACTCAGGTACAGCCAGAAGACAGTCTTCAGAGGTTCCTGGCACGTATGGCCCACACTCTGCTCAACTGTGGGACTTATGTGCCAGGCCTGTCGATTCCCCCTTGCCATGACTCTCAGCAGTAAAGAACTACACTGCAAAGTGAAAGAATTAACCTTCAGAGCCCAGTCTGTGGGGTTTCCTTCTGTCTCACACTTGGCATTTCCTTTCTACCCCCAGTAACCTGATGTAATCCTCTGCTGTTTTCCTGCCTGGTCCAAATGCAATGAAATCAGCTCATTCTAATCACTCTCTGTCACTAGTCTACTGTGGGGGGCAGTGCTCGTGGTCTGGTCTGGTACTTGCAAGAAGTAGCCTCATCAACCTCAGAACTAAGTATTTGCCACCTTCTTGATACTGACTGGTGGACTTCATGATGGTTGGTGCACAAAGCAACTCTCTGAGAGTAGGTGGATATTGATTATACTCAGAAACCTCAAGGGGTCTCATGAGCATGCATGAGGCTGATGTTCTTACTCCCTAGTTGCATGGTTTAGGGAAAACAATGAAGAAAGAGATTGGCAACTTTTGAGCACCTGCTGTATGGGCGATGGTGCCAGTTGCTTTTACACGCAGTGCCACATTAGAGTGAGATGATGGCTCCAGGGGTCAGGAGTGCTTGTCATGCAAGCCTGATGATCTGAGTTTGGTACCAGGTTCCCACAGTGGCAAGAGAGAAGCAACTTTTGAAACTTGTCCTCTGACCTCCACAGGTATGCTAGAAGGCACACACACACACACACACACACACACACACACACACACACACACACGAAAACAACAACAAAAAACAAAACAAAAAACAAGACTTTAAATTAAAATGACATTCAAAAAATAAGCATGGAAAAGAAACACAAGGAACATGTGAAGCATTCACCTTGGATATCAAACTACTCACTCTTCCAAAAACAGTAACAGGGAAATTGACAATGTTAGCACTGATTTTGATATTCTTTCTATAATTGTAACTCTGAGGAACTACAAATTGACTTTAACAGTACGTAGCCAAAACCAGGTAAGGACACCTGCCACAAATCATCTAAGAAAGAAGTGACCATGCTGCCCATTCTTAGGCTTTCTCCAGAAAGCGTGATTTCACTACACTTTTGTCCAGGTTAGCTTTGACCGTCAGCTTAGAGTACCATGAGAAGGGAATCTTAATTGAGGGGTTACCCAGATCAGATTGACCTGTGGGTATGTCTGTGGAAAACTGACTTGGTTGCTAATTGATGTAGGAGGGCTCAGCCCACTGGGGGCAGCACCATTCTTTGGGCAGGTGGTGGTCTTGAAGTGCATAAGTAAGCTAAGTAAGTGGGGGCCTATGGTGGAGCTTGAGTTACCTCCCAGATTCCTCTCAGTGATGGGCTGTGACCTAGAAATGTAGGGCAAACAAACCCTTCCTCCCTTAAGTTGTTTTTGGTCAGAGTGTTTTATCACAGCAACAGAAAGGAAACTAGAACACTGTGTAGAGAGCATTGTTTTAACGGATGACATCAAACAAGGCTTTCTTATCAAGACCTTATATAATCCTAGACAGCCTCCTCTTGAAAACGCAGAGAGCTGTTTCTGGAGGGTACTGGCATACTGCCACATTACAGTATGCCCCATCCCTACAAACAGGGTACAAATGCCCTGTCAACTCAAGAGCACTTGCCACATCCAGCTCCTACATGGATCTGAGCATATGCCATGAGCAGCTCAGGCACATTTGGCAAAAGATTACTTTTGGGACTTGGCAGAAAAGCCTTCATCAGAGGTTCTTAGTCATGGTCTCTCTGACAGCACCCACTGTGACACTGAGCAGGTAAAGTGAAAATAACATATCCAACTTGGAAGGTCAATTCTGCTCATATTTCTAATCATTAGACACAATCACCAAGGAGGTCCCTGTTGCAATTTCCTGCTGTGTAGGTAGACTGTTCATTACTCAGAGTTTCATTTTGGAAATCTATGACAGTACTGCACAAGTAGAAATCCTGAGACTAGTACTAACTGGAACATTTGTTTTCCAAAGGAAAGAAGGCAAGTGTGTTTATCATTTTGATTATTTGACTTCTTGGGACAGAAAGCTGGTGTTTCTCCCCCTGCCACTTAAATGCCATCCACATTGGTAGAGTGCACCAGATGATCTGGAGACTCCACTAAAACAGAACTTTGTTAAGATTTATCCTTTCGTATCACCTTGATGTGTGTCTCTTCTGATGAGACGTTTTCCTAGGGGACAAAAGAAAACAAGGGAAATTTCGTGTTTATGAGAAGAATCTTGAGGTGATAGAAATAGAAACTCCTAGCAGAAAAGTCTTCATAGTGTCCTCCAGCAAAGCACAGACTACAGTTTAAATAAGGCAAAATGGGACCATCTACATGGGATTCTAATTTCTAATCAAATGTGTTACTTGACTGTCCTTGTCAAAGATGTCCTCCAGGCACTAAATGAATAAACTAGAAAGCCAGCAAGTTTAGGTATGTATTTTTATATCCCCTATATTAACTATATATATACTCTACATATACTTGAGAGCCTAAGTTATTGAATACTATTCTTAAGACTATCCAAGGCATGGTCATGTAGCCTTTGTCTTTCTGTTCTGAGATGCTGTTTATAAATAGTATACTTGACCATGTTCTAAAAGTTTGATCAACAATGTATTCAGTTGTTTGGTCAACATTCCATATCACAGGTGAAATTTCTTCTTCTCCCAAACTGAGATGTGGTAAAGCCAGTACAGTATGTAACCATTCTAAACTAAAATATCCATAACTGAAGAGACCACGGGAGTCATTAGATCTGCTCACAGGTGTTCCAATGCTTCTCTAAGGGACTTCATATTTGCACCAGGGCAAAGCTCACACATTAAATATAGCCTAACTCCCAAAGGTATTCAGGTTGAAATGAGGAAACAAGAGTGAGCCTTTATAAGAAGAGAGATTAGCTCATTCTCTTGACCACATGAATACACAGCAGTACAACAGTTGTGTATAAGCCAGGAAAAACAGCCTTATCAAAAATCTAGTCCACCAAGGCCTCGATCTTAGGACTCCTAGGTCCTAACTGAAGGAAAATAATGTTCACTTGCTTGAGCACCCCAGTTTATGGTAGTCTATAGTGTAGTCCAAAGTGACTAAGTAACCCTCTTCCCAGGTAGGACTTCATTTTGCTATCCATTCATAGGTGAGCATTGCCATCTAAATCAACTTAGCTAATGGTATGCATGTGAGTCTTAAGAGCCAATGTAGAATACCACATGTTCTCTTCTCTCAACTACAGTGACCTCTGTAGCTGTAAGTTTTCTTGGGTCCTGCCTGGCCCTGTGGTTGGGACGAATCTCTCCCTTCCAGGTCTTGTAGCCACTTGGATCCCAAGTAAACTCACAGAGGCTCATATTACTTACAAACTGTATGGTCTATGGCAGGCCTCTTGCTAGCTCTCTCTTATATCCTAAATGAAACCATTTCTATTAGTCTATGTTTTGCCACATGTTCTGTGGCTTACCGATCTCCTGGCATGTTGTTCCTTGGGCGGCAGGCTGGTGTCTCTCTCTCCTCTCCTTCCTTCTTCCTGTCTATCTGCTTTCATTTCCTGCCTGCCTCTAAGCCGCCTTGCCATAGGCCAATATAGCTTTATTTATCAACCAATCAGAGCAACACATATTCATATTCGCAGCATACAGAAAGACATCCCACAGCAGACCTCTAAACTCTGTTACAAGATGGAGCCTCCTTCTGCTTGGATATCTGAGGTCTGGAGCCTGAGATAAAAATGACAAACATTTGATGACAGAGACATCACAGTTTATAGTGTTAAGCCACTGACCTTTTGGAATTATTTGTTATCTTAGCATAACCTAGCTCACTCTGACTAATGTAACAATTGTTAACTTCTCAGAAGATGACTAACTCTAATGACTTGGAGATAGAATTATAGCTACTGATGAAGAGCATGTTTCACCATGGTAGTGTTTTCCCCAAGAAAAAGAATGAATTTATTTAATCAATTCACCTTCTTTCATTTTCCTTCAAATTTAACAGACTAAGTATTTGAGACTAGAGACATGAAACAGCACTGTAGCTTTGGTCTTTCTCTAACTACTGATGGTATATTCATCCATCAAACTCCATTTCATGAAACCTTCTGGTCCAGAGATCTCTATTTCTTTGGAACTCCCATATACAGACTTCACATCCCTTGTGGAAATCTGTACATTTGCTGCTGGTGTGATTTGCTGTTCCTGAATGTTTGGAGTTCTCTATCCTTTGGACACAACATTTTCAGCATCCTAAAAATTCATGAAAGTGTATTGAAATGCTCATTATTATTCCATGGCAGATGCCTTCTTTGATTACTGGCTTGTCTTGTATCCAAGTGTTTTAGTCAGGTCATCTAGAGGAATAGAACCAAGGTATGGAGACTACACACACACACACACACACACACACACACACACACACACACACACA
>CABHPR010153978.1:50988-78954 GCA_902168415.1 Peromyscus melanophrys | reverse complement strand
CTGCTTACAGGGAGCTATTTAATAGATACAGGCTGAGAAGAGGGAGGTCAGTCTTCTCCAATCACTTGACACTGGGTGCATCAACTGTACTCTAGGTCAGACCCCATTCCTAGGAGTACCTGGATGTGCAAAATGGACTCCATGTTTTGTTGTGTGTGTGCCTTTTGGTTTGGGGGGTGGGATTTTTTGGTATTTTTTGACTTTTTTTTATTATTTTTGTTTTATTTTGTTTTTTCATATTGATATACTGTTTTGTGGGCAATGAGTCAGAGAGAATCTGGGAGGAGTTGGGGTAGTATAAAGAATATTACTGAACTATATTGAAGAAAAATTTTAAATAAAAATAAAAGAGAACATGAAGTTGGGAGGATGTGGAAAGCTAGGGAGCAGGTCTGGGAGAATTAGGAGAAGGGGTGGAACGTGAGTATGATAAAAATACATTATGTGAAATTCTCAAATAATTAATATATTATATTAACTTGTTAAATGTAAAAATACAAATACAAAGTACTACAAAATATCAAGGATACAACAAAGGATAATTAAATATCTGGGAAAGAAGTTAAGAAACAAATGCATCTTAGAAAATGAAAAGAAATACCATGTTTATAGATAGAGATATTCAAAGTCATAAAGTGATTTGAAGAGAAGGCCAAAAATAGAAGATATGAACCTCTGAGGCAGGGAAAACAGAGAACAGGACTCAATGAGTCTAAGACCTGGAATTTATAAATATCTGTAGAGAGAGAGTGAATAGCTCAGAGAAAGGGTTCCAGAAAGCTTTGGAAGGAGTCTTTCTAAAACTTTGACTAAATAATAAGCCATACATTCAGAAGGTATGGTTCCATGAGAAAAAATATATAAATGTTTACATACATTTAAGAGAGGACAGAACAACCAGCAGGAAATGAAAACTGGACAGTCAAGGAACTTGCAAAGAACAGACACATATTCAACGTCTAAGTAGCCTGAATGCATTGAAAAAAAAAAAAAAAAAAAAAAAAAAAAAAAAAAAAAAGCTCGTTTAAAGTAAAGGACTCCAGGAAAATGCTCAGAAATGCCAAGCTCCCCACCCAGGACAGTTACTTTAAACTTTCTCTAGCAGAACCTATTAGTCTTAAAAGAATCTAATTGATCCAAAAGAAAATAAGTGCCTGTCAAAAGAAAACCCAGGACTCTTTAAAAGAAAATCAAACATTTGTGGCTTTTACCATTCATACTGTGCACATAAAAAAAAGAGGAGGAAAAGAAGGAAAGGAGGAAGGAATGGAGGTAGTGAGGGAGGGAAGGAAGGCAGGCAGGAAGGAAGGGACAGTGACCCACTAGACAGGAAATCAGGGTAAAAATATACCTTGGAATAACAGAGCTAACAGAATTGCTGGAGAAGTCCTTAAAGTAAACATTATATCAGTGCACACACAAAAAAAGGCATGGACACAAAAAGAATCAAGGAATCTAGGGAAACTGAGGCACACAAGAATGAAGGGGTTAGCCGGGCAGTGGTAGCACATGCCTTTAATCCCAGCACTCGCGAGACAGAGCCCGGCAGATCTCTGTGAGTTCGAGGCCAGCCTGGGCTACAGAGTGAGTTCCAGGAAAGGTGCAAAGCTACACACAGAGAAATCCTGTCTCGAAAAACAAAAAAAAAAAAAAGAATGAAGGGGTTGATTAAACCTACACAAGTGAATGTATTGGGTCAAAGAACAGCTGATAGTGTTAGGTGTGAGACACAATTCTCTAAACTGGAAGGAAAGGGGGATAAAATCAGCAACAATGTAAAAAATGTATTTGTGGTGAGCCAACTTACAGTCCTGGTTCTGGGCCTGGGTGGTAGCTGGGTTGGTGAGCCCACCAGCTTTCCCTGTTCTTCACTACCCAGGTGAGCTTTCCAGCACCGCCTGGGCAAACTCATCCAGTGCAGTCTGCAGCAAGGAGCAGGCCCACCTAAAATCTACCCAATCTGTGAACTGTTAGAGCAGCTGAAGGGGACGGACCTACAGATCCAAAACAGCAGGATCTCCACGACACAGGACAACAACAGGATATTCAAGAGGAGCCCCAGTGAGATCCCATTGTCGGAGGTGCAGCAGACACCAGAGGCCTCGAGCCAGACGGATGACTGTGGCAAAGAACACTTGCAAGTAAAGATGAACAGACTAAAGGGTAAACTGTGTGACTCAACGGGCCACACTACAGCCTCCACGACGAGATTCTTCTTATTTTGTTTGTCTTGTTTTGTGTATTTTCTTTGTTTTGCTTGGTTTTTCTTTTAAATTTGGTTTTGATTGGGGGTGAAGGTTGCAAGGGCAGAGGGTGGCTGAGAGGAGACAGGGAGATGAGTGAGACTGGAATGCACTATGTGAAATCCACAAAGAATCAATAAAAGGTTTTTTTTTTTAATGTATTTGTATCCAAGTAATGGTCAAGATTCCAAACCAGATGCCCTTTATCTGAAAATAAAAATTTCACAGAAAAAAATATTTCAGAATAAAGAAAAGTGAATGCTGTAAAGATTTTGAGCTATATTATAGGTTAAAAGTAGAAAAATAGGTACAGAATAGTATTGAAGACACAAATTATACTAAAACTGCTCATTTCAGTGACTAGAAACCAGTACTGGTTTATCATGGCTTTCAGATAGGAAAGAAATACGGTCTAAGTAAGATCTCGGATCTAAACCAGATATTAGAAAAAGAGATGATGTCAAATAAGAGTTAACTCAAAGAATTCGGAGAAATGACTGAAGGGGAGGTGATTGTATCACAGGGATCTAATTACTTCAGAAGATAACCTGTTCTTATGGAAATGATCTTATTAGAACTGAAATAATATCCAATTAAAGTAAGGATTAAACGGTGCTTATCAAAAAAATATGATACATGTGTATGTATATTCTACAATGAAGCAGGGATGAATGTAATCTTTCTCTTGATGGGTAGACAGATGTCAAGTCATATGTTGGTCTTTAAAAGGAGCATATGGGAGGGGAGGGGCTCTTTCTGAGCTATCAGTTACAGGGGGCCTCATATAAGCAGGAAAGTGTCTGAGTGCTAGCTAGGGTTATAGGGTGGATACATTTGTCTGGCCTGCCAGACTTGCACATCAAGTTGACTGGGAAATTTCATCTTTACCTTAAAGCATTCTTCCTGTTGAAATTTGAAATGTATTGAGAGAATGATTCTTACAACTTTTTCCTTCAATTCTTGTGTGGACAGCTAGTTCTCATCTTCTCAAAAGTAATTTTTATAAAAAGAAAGGTGAGAAACGTTAGGTCACAGAGAAATTATGAGAAGTAGACATTAATGAAACAAAAAAAGAGCTGAGAGCCTGTGACTCATGATTATAATTGAGGTCAACACTGTGTGCCATATCTTGTATATGCTTAGAACAGACAGCCGTATGTAAGGTGTGGCTGCATGTTCTAACATGAGTCCAGGCACGGGCTTTCCCTAAAATCTGTGAATTTTATTGCTCATAACAGTTGGGCTTACGCCAAATTCTGTCAAAGGAAAGGTAAAATTGGTGTGTGGTGAACTCAGTCCCCTGTTTCAGCACCTAAGACAGAACACTGAATAGAAAACAATGTCAAATATGATCTCTGAATGAGTTGGAACAGGAGGCTGGGGACAGCGTGAGAAAGTAAAGAAAAGTGTCTAGTGTTTGGTTTCTCTGTCTCTAGGTAATTAATTCCTTTCTTAGAAAAATTCAAACTGAGTTGACAGCTGTAAGTAATAGACTTGATGTTAGAGCTCAAAATCAGATTAGAGCTCCTTTTCTATTTTCTTGCTTCAGGATTTCAGTAACTACTGTTCATACTTTGTGTGTGTGTGTGTGTGTGTGTGTGTGTGTGTGTGTGTGTGTGTGTGTGTGGTGTCTGTGTGTGTGTTTGGTATGTGTGTGTGGTGTGTGTGTATGTGTTTGTGGTGTATATGTGTGTGGCATGTGTGTATGTGTGAGTGGTATGTGTGTGTGCGTATGCATGTGTGTAATGTGTGTGTGTTATGTATGTGGTGTGTGGTATGTATTCGTGTGTGTTCACAACTGTCTTGCTCCTGGTCATAACAATAGGAAATAAAGACCAAGTCTCAAAAGAGGTTAGGGGTTTGAAACTTAGCTCATCCTATAGGACTTCATACTTACATCTTAGACCTATGTCTTTAGAAAGAACCACTCTGGAGTGGGCAAAGGAAAAACACATAAAACTGTTTAAGTGCTGAGCGTATATCATTATGACTCTAGTTCACTAGTTTTGACAAGATATTCCAATTATCTGCATTGATTGTGTTAGAAATTACTATTAGTTCTACTGATTAATACTTAAATACCAAGACTTCATGAACACAGTCTCTAAACCCGTGTGCTTTTGTACCAATGAGTCTACTCATGTACTAAACTATGTCACTAAACATTTATGATTAAATATATTTATTTTAGAATAAAAAATGAGTTAGTGAGTGATGTCAACAAAGTGGCAAACTACAGAAACCCTAAAGTTCTGTTCTTTGAATAAACAAAATCACTTTGAATACGCCAGAAATAACATTATGTGTAAAAGGAAATGACCTAATTGAAAGAATGCAAGGAATGAATAAGAATTAATGAAGCTTCAAGCAAGTGTAGCTTACCATGTGGTATACCAATATAAACACAAAAGACCTCAGAAAAAGATGCAGAAAGAAAAAATCTGAATAAATAATGCCCTCAAACTTTTCAAATGATTGTGTAACACAGAAATATGAACACTGAACAAGACCTTCAGAAATAAATTTGAAGAGATCTGTGCATGAACATGTTATAAACAGTCAAAGAAATCAAAAGAGAAAGTTTGAAGCCACTTTGAAATAAATGGATTTCCAATAAAGAACCACTTAGTAAAATATATGGGCTATAAGGGCTAGGGAGACAGTTCTGTGAGTAAACACTTCACCAGGCAAGGATGGGGAACTGAATTTGAACCCTCAGAATGCACCAAAAGCTGTTAGAGCAGTGTAAAGTGTGTCTGTAACTGCTGTGCTCCTATGGGAGAAAGGAGAGTCATAGAAGCCTGTGGGCCAGCTAGCCCAGCAGAAGTCACATAAAACATCAAGAGACTCAGCCTTAAACACAATGCAAGTCCAGGGCCTGAAGCTGTCCTCCGACCTCCACACACTGTGGTGTGTGTGTGTGCCTGCATTAACATACATACACACATCATATACACACAAACACACAAGTTAAAAACAATGTAAGTGATAATAATTCATGTGCTTCAGGTAAAACAGTGCTGGAAGGGAAACCCATAGCTTCACATGCCTAATTTTAAAAGGAGGAACAGTGTTAACCAAAAACGTATCCCCAGAAGACATTCCCATAATCAATCTGATGGAGGCAATTCCCCAGCTGATGCCAAATAATGCCAAATACGTCCATGTTTGTGTCACTTTGACAAAAGACTAGCCAGCACTCCAGGCAAACATCATAAAAATCAAACTCAGACAAAGATTTAGTGTACAGAGCATAAGATCCCTGCATCTCAACCACCAACTAAGAGCAGCAGATTTGAGTAGATATCACTTTAGGGAATTCAGCAATCACGTGGAAAACCAGCTAGCACAAGCATCAAGAAAGAAACTAGAGTTAGAAGCTCCCCCCCACCCCCACTAGAATTCATAGTGATGGGAGGCGCCATGCTGGCAGTTTGGAGAGGAAACTCTTCAACAACCTAACCCAGCTGTGCATCCTGCATTCTACTACACTCACCTTCCAGCCAAAATACGTCCGCAGGTGTGACAATGTCCCATCTGTTCTCGGGGGAATGAATTTCTTTCTTGTCACCTCTGAGGCCTGCTTATGGGAGGGAATACATTCCTGGCACTGTAAACCTGATCAAAAGCAATATGACACATTCCCTATGTGGTCATTTACTATGTTTTGTTCAATTAACATATATTTAAACTGCCTTCTAAATGTTTATGATTATTCCAATAGGTTGGTGCAGCTCTCAGCCTTTAGTCACAGAAACTGCTCTTACTGCCCTTCTACCCTGGTCAACTGCTGTTCCTTCCTATAAATCCCTTTCTGATACTTACATCTTTGTGTTTTGTGACTGAGTTCAACCAGGGCTGTCTGTGTTACCATGACTATCTACTGGAGCCAGGTAGGCTCACCAGTGATGACCACAACTGAAGACAATGACTTGTACTTCCCTCAGGAGATCAGCCAATAGTTTAGAAGGGCCCCATGAGTCCCCAGTCAGTGATTAACTGTAGATAGGTCCAGTCTTATGGAGACTCAGTGCAGGCAACCACAGGTTCTGTGAGACCATAGCCATGTCATGCTCTAAAGATAGCATTTCACAGTGCTTCTCCATATCTTCTGGGTCTTACATTCTTTTTGCCCCTCTTTCAAGATGTTCCCTGAACCTTGGGGGGCGGTATAAATGTCCTATTTAGGTTAGATCACTCAAATGTCACATATCCCCAGCATCTTGAACAGCTATAAGTCTCTGAATTCATCAGTGTTCAGTGCAATAAGAAGCTGATTAAGTCTGACAGCAAAATCTGTCTATGTTTACAAACACAAACCAGTTTGGCTCCATGTCAGTTCAACCAAACAAAAGGACTAAGTTCATTCCTGGGACCCTGGACTTCTCCAAACATGTTTTTATTGTTTTTGTTTTTGTTTCATTTGTTGGTTTTTAACTAAAGTTACAGGACAGACATAAATTCCTTCCTCTTGAATGGGCCTCACATCTAATCAGAGAGTGGTTGGTTACCCCACAACAGTAGTGTCCGGTTGGTATTATAGTTTTAGTGTGGTGACATTTTGTTTGTGCTCTAACAAATAAAGCTTACCTAAAGATCAGAGGGTGGAGCTAGCCACTAGTTAGCCATAGAGGTCTGGATGTCTGTACAGACAGACAGGAAGTGATATGGCTAAGTGGGAAAGGAATATAAGGTGGGTAGAGACAGGAGCTGGCCCCCCTTTTTGGTCTGAGGAGTTGAGGAGTCGTGGAGGTAAGAGGTGACAGTGGTTGTTCCTTTACTTCTCTGATCTTTCAGCATTCACCCTGATTTCTGACTCCAGGATTTTTATTATTAAGACCCAATTAGAATTCACACTATATCTGGTGTCCAACTTTGGGGGAGAAATTCATGAAAAAACCACTTGCCTGTGGCTTTGCAGCCACCGGCACATAGCGCTGCCTGCAGCAGAGGGTGGGGCTGTGGGGGTGTGTCACAACCTCTCTGCCTAGGTTTTCCTCTCTTTTTTCACTAAGCCACTGAGCAAGTTTGGGATTTTTTTCCTGTTGCAGCCTCTCTGCAACAAACTCCACAGGCATGTGGGCTCAACAGGCTGCTGCTGCCAGGGTTAGGGCCTCACTACCAGCCAGCTCTGCTTTTAGGCAGTTCCTGTTGCATGTGCTGCACATGATCCCCTGTGTCTGTTTTTCAGACAGTGGGTTCCCTTTCCTGGTGGGTTGTGGGCTTTCTCTGGACCCCCTCTTCAGGCTGCTGCCATACTAGGTAGCTGCCTTGATACCTGCTTGGGCTTCTACTGTTCTACACAGCAGCAGTCAGCCTCATACTTCACCATCATCTGAATCATCGTTGTTGGCAGATTTGGTGAGACAATTGGGAATTTTTAAGAGGAGGAATTAGTTAAAAGAGAGAGTTTTTTCCCACATTAAAAAATGGGAAACATTATTACAATGGAGGGAGTCAGGTCTCTATATGATAATATGCTGGATGGTTTGAAAATGGAACAATTAAATGAGAGGATAATTAATTGAGATGGGATTTATGTAATGTCAATTATAAACAGTATCAGTTTTATCATTTTTGTTTCATCACTAAAAAAGTTGGTTAATATGAGTGCTATGATACAAGTTTTAGAAAAACTTATTAAAACAGATCATAGAGGTATTCAGACCTAGACAGAGGAATTTAAGAGAACCAATCTCAGTATTACATTATAAGGTTAGAGAGGACTAGACTAAGGTTTTCAAACAACCAACTTCAATTTCTCCTGTACCCTTACAGGAATTGCCAAATGATAGATATCCCCAAGGCTGTGTAAGAGCTGAATGAGCTCCTGTGGAAATGTTAAATTTAAGGAGATTCAAGGAAGTGATAGTCTCATATGGCATGCATTCACCTTTTGTGAAACAGATGTTAAACTCATGGTCAACTTGTAATAGAATTATCCCTCAAGACTTGGTTACAACAGTCTTGGAGCCTGGTCCTCAATTACAATGGAGGACCTGGTAGAAAGATGAGGCTAAGACCACTGAACAATTAAGTAGGGCTAGAGGTATAGAAATCTCCCAAGACCAACATCTTGGAGAAGGAGATTATGCTAATCTCTATATGATGACCACACCATGGTTCTATGTCATGCAGCAGCTATGCATGCTTGGCACAAAATTGAAGAAGTGGGAAAGAAAACTGAGTCATTTACTAAAGTTATACAGGACCCAAAAGAAACCTTCAATGATTTATTACAAAGATTGACCTCATCAGTAAATAGAATGATACCAAATTCAGAAGCTAGATAAATAATAATTGAATCTTTGACTTTTTTCTAAATGCTAATGCACAATGCAAAAGGGTAATTAAGCCATTAAAGCCAAGATCAGTACCCACAGAGGAATGGATATGAGATATAGTAAACACTGAATTTCATAATCATGATGATGCTTAGATAAGAGACACGATTTCCAGAGGTTTGAAGGAAAATCAAAATGTCAAGTGTTTCAATTGTGGTAAACAAGGTCACCTAAAAAGGGATTGTAAACAGGGCATTCCTAAAAACAATTTTTTTTTTTCTGAGAATAACCCAAACAGAACACTCCTCCCTTCTGGAGTATGCAGAAGGTGTGGCAAAGGCAGACGTTGGACTAATGAATGTAGATCAACAAGGGACAGTCAAAGTAACCCTTTGTCATCAGGAAATGCCTTAAGGGGCCTCTCACAGGCCCCATGTCAAATTCAATTCAGTTGTTTCCTGTCATTACAGAGGAAACTTGTAGGCAAAATTCTAAACAGTCTTAGTAAAAAAAGAAACACAGAGACAAATTCAGAGGTAAATAGCCAAAGAGATCAGAGAGTCACGACTACCTTATCTTACCACCTCACTGCTGTCACTTCCCCAGAGAAGAGAGTTTCTTCCTGCCTGACTTGTGTTTTTATTGCCTTTCTGTTCTGCCTTCTCATTGGCTCTAAACCCAACCACATGACTTCCTCATCATTGCCTGTCTATACAGACCTCCAGATCTCTATGGTTGGTACTGGGATTAAAGGTTCAGGTCACCACGCTTGGCTGTGTCCTTGTCCACACAGAGACTCTGCCATGTAATTGGATTAAGGGTGTGGGCCAACAACACCTGACTGCTGTTCCTGACTCACTATGACCTCTGATCTCCAGGCAAACTTTATTTATTAACATACAAATAAAATTACATTTCAACACAAATAAAATATCACCAGAGCAATTAGGGAATCTAATGCCTATTGAAAAAAAAAAAACCGGCAACAACAACAAAACAAAACATGCTGTTTTGAATGATAGAACAGCTAGAGAAGAGAGAACAAAAATTCATGAGAAAATAAAAAACAAATATTTTGGCAAACTTCTATAAATGAACAAAGACCAAAATTAAAAATATAAATAAATGATGTTGTCATTGAAGGTCTTGTAGACATAAGTGTGGATGTAACAATAATTTAACCAGACTCTTGCAATTCAAATTGGCCTCTTCAGTAGGTAAATGGTCAGCTTTTAGGGATTGGAACATTATCTCAGGTAAAACAGAGTGTGAGATGGGTTGAATGTATAGGGCCAGAAGGACAGAGAGGAAAATTAAAGTTATATTTGGCTAACATAGCAATGAATTTATGGGCACATGATTTGTTACAGCAATAGAATACTCAGATTAACATTTCTCCAATCTCAGAAACAAACTATAAATTAACATATGTTTCTGGGAAAAATATTAGAAAGTATTATAAAGAACAATCACTGACCATTCAGGTTGTACAAGAACAGGGTACAACAGCTGCTGAACTTTCAAAGGCCCCAACAGTAAAATCCTACCTTTACAATGGTTAAGAGAATAATCTGTATGAGTTGAGCAATTGCCTTTAACACCAAAGAAATTACAGGCCTTAGAACATCACATACAGGAACAGCTAAATGCTCAGCATATTGAAGAATCAACCAGACCTAGGGATTCTCCTGTATTTGTTATTAAAAAGAAATCTGGAAAATGGAGAGTGATAACAGATCTAAGAGTTGTTAATAAGGTGACTCAGCCAATGGGCTCTCTACAGCATGCAAATTTTTTTTGCCTTCTCTGTTACCTAAAGGATGGCTTCTTGTAGTTATTGATTTAAAAGATTGTTTCTTCACTATACCTTCACAAGAAAAAGACAGAGAAATATTTGCCTTCATGGTGCCTACTTATAATAATTCTCAGCCTGTTAAGAGATATCAAAGGAAGGGTCTCTCACAGGGAATATTAAATAGCCCCACCCTGTACCAATATTTTGTATGACAGCCATTGGAAATGATACATAAGCACTTTCCTCAATCTATAATTACCATTATATGGACAATTAGCTGATTCAAATATAGATAGTTCAGAAAGAATGAAGACATAAAGAAAAATTAGCCTTGCTGGGGATTACAAATTGCTTCTGAAAAAAATACAAAGAGGAGATTCTATTAATTACTTAAGGTATAAAATTGGTCTCCAAAAATTAGGCCCCAAAAGGTGCACATTAGGAGAGATCAATTGTGTACTCTTAATGATTTTCAGAAATTGCAAGGAGAGATTGCCCATCTATGGCCCACTACTGGAATAACAAATTCAGAACTGAGTAATTTGTTCCAAACTTTAAAAGGTGACAAGGATTTAAATAGTCCAAGAGAACTGTCAGCTGAAGCTGAGAGAGAATTGGCTTTGGTTGAAAAGAAATTACAGGATGCACACATGGATCATTTTGATCCAAAGCTTGATTGCTTTCTGGTTATTTTGCCCTCTATGCATTCTCCTAAAGGATTATTAATGCATAGGGAAGATATTAT
This sequence comes from Peromyscus melanophrys, assembly GCA_902168415.1. Taxonomy (NCBI): domain Eukaryota; kingdom Metazoa; phylum Chordata; class Mammalia; order Rodentia; family Cricetidae; genus Peromyscus; species Peromyscus melanophrys. The sequence goes on along the minus strand of CABHPR010153978.1, from coordinate 67,887 downwards.
ATTGGAATGGATATTTCTACCAAATAAACAGAATAAAAAATTAAAAACTTATGTGAAAAAGGTCTGTGGGTTGATTCTAAAAGGAAAATTGAGATTTCATCAATTAGCACAAATAGACCAAGCAGAAATTGTAGTACCTTTAATTAATGCTGAAATTGAATCATTATGGGCAGAAAATGAACATTGGCAAAGAGCTTGTAGTAATTTTTTGGGAGAGATTAACAACAAATATCCCCAAAGCAAGAAAATTCAATTTATAAATTGAACTGACTGAATTCTTCCTCATATTGTATGGGGAACAACAATTTCTGGAGCCCCTACATTTTATACTGATGCAAACAAATCAGGAAAGGTAAGTTATAAATCAGGAAATTTAAGCAAAGTGGTTCAAAGCCCTTATGATTCTGTCCAAAAGTCAGAATTATATGCTATTCTCATGGTATTGATAGATTTTACAAAACCTCTTAACATAGTTACTGACTCTCAGTATGCAGAAAGAGTTGTTTTACACATTGAAACTGCTTATTTCTTATAGGTCAGAATTAACTTTGTTAATTATACAATTAGAAGAAATAATCAGGAATAGGAAATCATCCCTCATATACAACACACACCAGATGCCTTACAGGTTTGCCGGGCCCTCAGCACAAAGTAATGATGAAATTGATCAACTATTGGTAGAAAATGTGCTGAAGGCCTCAGAAATTCATAAAAAACACCATGTCAATGGCAAAGGTTTGAAAAAGGATTTTTTCCATCACTTGGCAACAAGCCAAGGAAACTATATGGAAATGTCCTACTTGTCCTTTATACAACCAAACTCCACTATCTGCAGGAAGTAACCCAAAGAGTACTCAAAGAAATGAAATTTGATAGATGGATGTGTTTTATTTTGAAGAATTTGGAAAATTAAAATATGTACACCACACCATAGATACATATTCAGGACTTCAATGGGCAATGGCTTTGAGTTCTGAAAAGGCTGATTTTGTAATCACACATTTGTTAGAAGTTATGACCATCATGGGATACCTGTACAAATTAAGACTGATATTGCTCCAATGCAAAAACAGCCCTTTCCTCCCCAAATTGCTTTTGGACATGGTGTTTTATCAAGGCAAAACCAAACAAATAAACAAAAAACTCCTTAAGACTAGGATTATCTGCATTCTATCACATTGATGTATTTATTTGTCCATTATTTCACCAATATTATTGACTTACTGTACTTCTATAAAAAGTCATAAGCATATCAATCCTGTGTATTTGTTCTCATTCAGTACAGCTGTGACTGCTGTGGAACTTTTTCTTTTCTTTATGAAGTTCAGAAGCATCTGTTTTACTGTCCACATAGCAGTTTTCTATGACTTTATTGAGTTTGTATTGAATCCATAGATAAAGCTTAGGAAAAGCTGCTATGTATGTTGTTGTTTTTATTCTTTGGCTCTTTGAGGGGCCCACCAACCAGCTCCCAAATAAGTACACAGAGTCTTATTCTTACTTAAGAATGCCTGACCTTAGCTTGGCTTATTTCTAGCCAGCTTTTCTTAACTTAAATTATCTTGTCTACCTTTTGCCTCTGGGCTTTTTTCTTTTTCTTATTTCTGTATATCTTACTTTCACTCTTACTCCATGGCTGGCTTGATGGCTGGCCCCTAGCATCCTCCTCTCCTTGTCCTTGCTCCTTCTCCTTCCCAGATTTCTCTTCCTGTTTATTCTCTCTGCCTGCCAGCCCCACCTATCCTTTCTCCTTCCTTGCTAATGGCCCTTCAGTTCTTTATTAGACCAATCAGGTTTTTTAGACAGGCAAAGTAATACAACTTCATAGAGTTAAACAAATGCAACATAAAAGAATACAACACATCTTTGTATCATTAAAATAAATGTTCCATAGTATAAACAAATATAACACATCTTAAAATAATATTCCACAATACATATAGACAACAGTGAGCATTCCTCTCCATGAACTTGGAATAGCCTTTATTCATTTATTTAATTTTTTATTTTATCAGAGTTTTGTGGGATTTTGCATACAGATCTTCTACCAATCATGATATATTTGTACCTAAGAACCCCATGTGGAAGTTTCAAATGTAAATATTATTTATTTAAGCTTTTTTCCTTTTTATTAAAAATTTTCATATATTTTGATCATGTTCTGTCCCTTTCCCCAACTCCTCCTAGATACCCCCATCTCCTTACCCACCTAAATTTGTTATTTTTTTATATATTTTTTAATTCCAAATCCACATGTTTGTTGATGTTCAGGGAAGCAATTGTTTTCTGTACGCACCCTTGTTATAATTGCTGATTTCTCCAATATTTAAAAATCATTAAATGTTGAAATAATCTTTATTTGCAAAAAAAATGGAAAAAAATTAGTAGGTAGCTTTCCCATGACCCTGCATTCAGTTTTAGCTTGTATTCTTGTATTACATAACCATGGAATTATTCATCAGTCCTGAGAAAATAAATGAACTACAATATTATTATAATAAAATAAGCTGAGATTCAGAATGTATTGAGAGTTCATTAGATCTGCTCATTTCCTTCTCTGTATCAGGAAATTATCCAGGATTGATTACTTTTACTAACTTCAATTGATCTTTTCAAGGAAACCAGGATCAGCACCCCCACATCACCTCCATTTTACATTCAGCTTCACATTACAATTGTTTCTTGAATACTTTTTATTTTATGAGTTCTGATCATAACTCCAAGTTATTATTGTTAGCTTTTAAAAGTATATGGTCAAAGCACATCATATACTAGAAACTCATATGCAATAACATGTGCTAATTAAAAAAACAAAAAAAACTATTTATTTAGCCTTTAAAAGATAGTAAAGCTGGATAGCTTACACTTCCTTTCACTACACTTTGCCAGTCTACATCTTAAATGTGTTAAGTTAATATTTATAAAATTTGATTCTTTTATGTTTATTACAGAATTCCTTTCTTAATTCTCATTTTATTTTTATCTACCTAAATGGTCCACTGACCACTCTGTTTGGAATTTCATTTTTCTAGGAAGCTTGTTTTTTGCCTCACCTCCTCTTCTCATTCTCCTTATACTTCAAGTACAAACCTTGAGTGTTTCTTGCCCCTCTAACTTCTCCCTATTTTTATTGTTCTTCTCCCCACAATTCTTTCATGTTCAAATTTTTTCTTGCCTTTTTGAAATTCAACATCTTGTTCATCACTATCCCACTCTTACAAAATCCCTGACATGTTTTCTTCCCTAGACGCTAGCTCAAATTTCTTAGTTTCATATACATAAACTGTTTTTTAATATAAGGTTGATCAACAAATCTCTAGGCCTTTGCATCTCTGATGTGTCAAAATAAAGAATCAAGCAAAATAAACAAAACTGGGAGCTCTGTGAATGAAGTTCAACATGAAACTGACTCAAAACTCATTCCTAGGCACCAGGATGTATTAGCTGTGTTTTGAAATCGAGGTTCACATGTACCAAGATCATTTTCCTTGATATTAAATTAATCTTAATAGAAATGAATGAATAGCCAAGTACTCTACTACATTCTAAATTACTAAGTCATTTTGGACAAATTGAACCAGATTAGTTGTGTTTTCCTTTCCCTAGACTAAATCCATTAAAAATAGTCTCAAACTTCCTTTAAAATTACAAGAGCTTGTGTGCTCAATCTTGTGTCATATACGTAGATTTGGGAGGTGATTCCATAGCTATTATTTTGATTGTGGTGTGGTTGTATGTGGCAGTTGTATGCATAAAGTATTTTTTCTTTTTTTTTTAAAGTCATGCCAGTAATTTTAAAAATAGTATTTATACCCTGTGCTGACATATTTGGTGTGTGTAGAAGGAAATTTTTGATGCCTAAAATTTGAAAGGGGAGATACTACGTTGTAAGAGCTGATTCTGGGGTAACCACAGTCAGTTAGCAAAAAGCCTGAAGGACGCTGCATTTGACACAGAGCTGAAGAACAAGAAGCAGCACACAAGGAAACTACAGAACACGCCAATTGTGAGTTCTGCTTTTCTAAGATGCAGGAATAAAAAAAAAATTAAAAGGCCAGTCCTGGCCCCTGGGATTTCCTTTTCTCTCAGTCCAACTCTTTGGACTTCAGTCAATCCCAGCAGCTGGTATCCCAGACAAGCCTTAGTAGGTCAGGTTAGAATCCTGCCATTCCCACTCAGCCCTTCATCTGTACTCACCACACACAGGGGCGTTTCAATGAGACTTTAAGAATCAGAGCTCTGCCTATTCTTCACTTTGGGCAAGATTCATCTTTGTTTCTCAGAAGACAATGGCCGTGCTCTTTTTTCCTCTTGGTTGAACTCTTGGCAACCTACAAAAAGCAGAGCATCTGCTGTGGTCCCAATTTCCCACTGAACTTAATTTGCTCTTATTGTATACATCAACTCTCCAAATGTGTCTGAAATATACTTCCAGCTTGTGAGTGAGTACCATGAACTTCGTGGCTGGAATGTGTGTCTGTCATAAGCTGAGTGGGTTTAGGAACTAGAGATAAGTCTTAAAGACACAGATGAAGAAGCTGATCAGTGTCAGAAGCAGGGACTCAAAGCAGCTGGCAGCCCCTGTACTCCTAAAGCAGCTCTCTTCCCCTTCTTTTCTGGCTAACATGAGTATTCCCTTATGGAAGAGATATTTGGTGGGTTCTTAATGTGTATGGTGAAAGAGTATAAAGTCATATAATGCATATGACCACAGAGTACAAAGATATTTCAATTTAGTGAAGAATATATCAGTACATGCTATTTACTTGCTCCAGTAAACACATATATTGGTCATTTACTGTGTGCTAGCATGCTGACAGATCATCCCACCCTTCCCTTCTTTTATCTCACATCTTCATTAGTCCTTTGGGACTATGTCTACCTTGCCTGGTATATTTCAGAATCCAGCCACTTCCTACCATGACTACCATCGCCCTGCCCTCGGGCTATTGACATCTCCACTGTGAGCTGTTAACAGACTCCCCTAACTGAATGGCTTCTGGTTTCTTCCTCTATTAGCTGTTCCCCATGTAGCAATCCAGGGCAAATCTGTTAGGTTCAAGTTACCAGTGGGATTGGATACTTGTTCAAAGTACCTCAATGGATTTGAGACAGATTAAAAGCAAAACCCAAGTCTGCTTTCTCTGCAGCCCATGTGGTCTTGCCAGGGCTAGGTCACTTTATTTTATTTGCAATTGCCCCTGTCTTGTTGTCTCCTCTCTGGCCATTCTGGCCTCTTTTCTGGTCCTCAAACCTCTTCAGCAAGTACACATCAAGACTTCTTCAGCAAGTACGCAGCATGTAAGAACTCTTCAGCAACTACATATGGAAGTTGATTCTCTGGCAGCTGCAGAAATCTCTCTGCCTGAAATTTTCTTCTCTCACATAGGCATGTGAATCATCACATCAACTCACTCTTGTCTTTTCTTGAATATTGCTTCTTCAGCTGTATGTGCTGTTTAGATGCGTGTGACAGTTTACAAGCCTAATATCCTCACCGATTCCCTTTCCCCTGCTTCACTTTTGCCTCACACACTTGGACATTTTAGAGTGTTCTTGTTTCCTCAGGTACAGGTTTAGGAGTCAAAATGTAAAACTTTCTATACTGGTAAAAGATCTGAGACAATCAACTTCTTTGGAGAAAAGGCTCAATTTCTTCCCATTTCAGATGTCTTGCTGTGGGGCCTGGGGTGTGGCAGTGCATCACAGTAAGGGGGAACGGCAAAGCTAATGGTTTGTTTCATGAAAGAAAGAGGAGTAGGAGGGATAAGGGTCACAATATCCTCTGCAAGAATATGCCCCTTAAAGCCTTCCCTTCTTCCTATTAGGTGCCGCCTCTTAAGGGTCTCACCACCGACCGTTTGCTATGAACTGGGGACCAAGCATTCAACATGCAGGCCTTTGGGAGCCACTGATGTAAACTACATACAGTTTCTTATGAAACTGTCCTATTGGGTGTTCTACCTCCAGTTTCTAAAACAGCGCTGGATCATAGAAACTATTCAGTGAGGGTCTGAACAGACTCAAAAACGAAACAGTTGATACAGTGCTAGAACACAGATAACTTCATAGACAGGCCACCTGTTCTGCCGGTGGTCTCCGGCATTGAGGATTGGATTTGCAAACTAATTGGCAAGGAAATGAACCCCTATACCAAAATACAGAGATCAGCACAATGTGCATAAATAACACATACAGTCACCTACCTAATCCACCATTTTAGGATGAGAACCTCAAGGAACTGCACCTTGCAGGAGAAGATAGGAATCCTAGGCAGAGAGATTACTGCCCTCTCTTCCTTTCAGCTCCCATCTTCTTCCTTGCTAGGAACAATAAGAGACACGTCTGGTAAGTCAGGCAGTGAAACACTCATGTAGGACGCCCTACATATGATACACAGAGGAAGCCTCACTGAATACAGAGGATCCCTCGGGGGAAAACCAAGATGAGTGGATGTTGACGAAAAGGAATAGAAATGAAACGGTCAGGTGCTCTTCAGGAGCTCGGGTGATGATCAGTTGCTAAATGACCACAGTGACAAGAGCAATAACCATGACTCAGTTGACCAGAGAGGTGGCGGGAGGAGCCCACAGGATGTGAAGTTCATGAGTTCTGGTTGGTGACGGAGGAGAAAAGCCTAAGAGAAGAAAGACAGGAGAGTGGCTTCGCTAATCTGATAGATGAGGGTCCCATTCACAGAAGAGAAGGAAGACAGGCATGCCAGTAGAGTAAACTGCATTTTCACACTCTGGTTTAAGGTTCCCAGCAATAGCTGCCTGTCCACTTAGCATGTGGTTGGTTGGATCTAGAGATCAAATATTTAATTTTGAGCATGTACAGAACATATACATAGATAAAAATAACTAATAGATTTCCATATGGGTATGTATGTATCACACAAATTCAATAAGCATTTGCAGGGCAGGTTTCAAGACAGGGTTTCTCTGTGTAGCTTTGGAGCCTGTCCTAGAACTCACTCAGAGATCAGGCTAGCTTCAAACTCACAGAGATCTGCCTGTCTCTGGCTCCCAAGTGCTGGGATTAAAGGCATGTGACACCACCACCCAGCCCAAAAAGTAATATTTTATTACCAACCTAATTTTATCAGTAACCCCCCCTGTGTCCCTAAACCTAGGCTGCAGAGATGTATCAGAAGTTAGCACTTACTGCTGTTACAAAGGACAACAGTTCCATTTCAGTACCCTCTTGGTGGCTCACAACTTCTTTGTAACTCCAGTTCCAGCATACCAGTACCCTCTTCTGGCTTTCATGGGCACCAAGCATGCATATGGTGCACATATGTACATGCCAGCAAAAGACTCACACACACAAGATTTAAAAAAATATATTTTTAGTTATAAGAGCAGTCTCAGTGCCATTTTCACATCAAGAAATAATAATATCAGGATGAAAGTTTATTACTAAATATCCTGTTATGTGAAAATTTCCACCACTGACTATGCATGAATTTTAAATGGAGTCAAAATCGAAACATTCAGGATGTCTGCCAAGGTTTCATTTAAAAATATTTTCCTATTTCCATCTATAGATTTTCTCACTTCTTCCTCCTCTTCCTCCTTCTGTCTTTTATCCCTTCCCTCTTTTGCTTGCCCCAATTTAAAGTTCATGTTTTTCCCAAGTGTAACACACTTTCCATTTGCTGACTGTGCCCAAGTGATGCACTTCCCTTTGTAGTTCCTATGAACTGTGCACTATGCCTATGTATTTTATCAATGTCAAGTTTATTCTTTCAACAAGAAAATCCATAGACAACCCAGATATGTTTTTCTACCACTAGGCACAAGATGTCTGTTTACAGCCCATTCCTTGATATTAACAGCTACTGATGTTCAGTACCTGGGTCTGTTATCTTATTAAAGATGGTGACATTCAGTCTTATTAATGCTTTCCTACATTTCTGTTTCCTTGAAGAAAGAATAAGAAAGCAGAAATAGCCATGTTAGGTTGTCCTTTCTAAGTATAAATGAGGACTGAAAAGAAAATATATACTAACTCTTCCATGAGGAACTTCTGAGTGGGAATAAGTCTAGACAACCCCAGCTGTGACCACAGATGGAATGAGCCACCTGAAAGACACTATTAGAGCATTCGAGGAGGGAGTGTGTTTCATGGAAGAGAGTAATCTATGGTGACCCAGATAGTGAATACTACAGTCCCTGCCAAGAAGGGTCAGAGAGTGTAGCACTGGCAGGTAGCCCGGCGTGTGAGGCACAGGGGATTGGGTGAGTTTCAGGTCCTCTGATTAGCAGTTCAAATACTGCCTGTTGAAAAGTTATTGTGTGGTGGAGGAGTAAGGCAGCAGGAAAGTAAGAATCCTAGGTTGAAGAAAAACTTGGGGCTGCCAAGAGGGCTCAGCAGTCGAAGATGCTTGCCTCACAGTGATACAAGCCTGACCACCTGCGCAGGAGAGTGGAAGGAGAGAGCTCACAAAGTTCTCCTCTGGCCTCGACATACGTGCACTCTGACACACATGTTAAAAACAATTAATAAGTAAATATTTTGAAGTCTAATCTCTATGAATTTTTTCCTCATGGAACAAGCCTTGGAGAGAAAGGTGCAGGCCTACCTCAGCTTCTTATCAAACTGAACTCACCCAGCTTACACTAAAGCCATTGGGGGTCTTGGTTTGGTTTTGGTTTTCTCTTAAGCTCCATAGAATGGAGACTGCATTTCTCACATTATATTTTAAGTTCTAAATAAATAAGAATATACTTGGCAATCTGTATCTACAGGTTCCACAGTTATGGATTCAGCCAACTATGGGGGGACAGGAAGGAGCAAAGGAATTGTGTTTCTATACAATAGCAAGTAGATGATAATTACAATAATAAATCACTTGCAAAAGCATTGAAAAATACCAAATCTAGGAATAAATCTAGCACAGCAGAAAGAAAACTATAAAATCTTCTTGCTATAAAATAAAGAACATACAAACAGGGAAATATTTCATATTTATAGTCTTAAAGCTACAGTATTATCAATATTTTGATTTTTCTCCAGATTTAGTTTAATTCCCTTTAGTACACCAGCAGATTTGGGGGGACATGTTGAAATTAACAAGCTGATTCCAAAAACTTATCTGAAAATACACAGGATAAGGATGAAATGGGGCAGTCATGAAAAATGAAAACAATGCCTACTTCAAACCCCAGCTGTTAAGACCTATTATAAAACTATAGACACTAGGACTTGAGGTATAGCTTTTCATAAAGTATTTTCCAGACAAACACAATGAGCTGAATTTGGCCCCCAGAATCCACATTAAAATGACAGGTATTCAATGGGCATGGTGGCATACACCTTTAATTCCAGCAGTTGGGAGGCAGAGGCAGGCAGATCTTTGTGAGTTTGAAGCCAGCCTGGTCTATATAGTCAGTTTCAGGATAGCCAGAGCTATATGGTAAGACCTTGCCTTGAAAAAAAAAAAAAAGAAAAAACCAGATATGATGGATCATGTGTGCAATCCCAGTGCTGAGGAGGCAGAGTCAGGAAGATTCCCAGGGCTCACTGGCAAGCCTACTTAGCCAAGTCAGCAAGCACCAGCCCTTGAAAGATCCTGACTCAAAAAAGCAAGGTTTGACCTCTGGCCCCTGCACACATGTACACATGCACATATCCATATATCCAAACGCACTGTATGGTGTAAGGAAAGACAAACTGGCCATTATAACAGATAGAGACAGAAAGAGACCTATAGAAGCCTCCAAGTAATAATAGTACACAGTGTAGGATTCTGTGAGAAAAAACTATCTTGGATCATTTCTCTTGTAAATACACACACACACACACACACACACACACACACACACACACACACACGGAGAGAGATCATAGATCAAAAGATGAAACCAAAGATATACTCAGGTCATCTTAAAAAAAATAAAAAAAAAAAAAACAAGACAAGTTTCTTCAACAGGACACAAAACTTGAGAGCCTTGAAAAGGGAAATTAACAAATTGGACTGTGACAAATAGAAAAATCTATTTGTCAGAAGACACAAATTACAAGAAAGAAAATAAACACAGAGGATATGCTTATATTACATATATGCCATGTATTGCATGCTCAATATTTAAAGAATTATAATAGATAAGTGTGTTTTTATGAGTTAAAACTTGGTCAGTCACAACCTTCTGAGAGCTAACTTGATCGTGGTTTTTCTCCTCCAAGGCTTCTTACACCCACATTCTTGGCTACCTGAACTTTTACTAAGTGTCTCCTTTAAATATTGATGTTTAAATACTTCTTAGTTTCTCTCACTAACTTTCTGTTTCTACTACACAAATTTAAGGCAATCTCAGTGACTGTCTTCCTGAGAGGTGCTGAGCCAGAAAACATCATGAAACATGCACCTCTTGCATAAACTGCTGGGGAGAAGGTATGCAAAGCAGAGGCAGGTCTCTCCTCCCATGATATCCAGACAAGGGAGAAAAGTGGTTCATGGACAAAACCTAATCAACTAGGAACTCAACTCAGTGCAGTCTTTCATTTGCTGATGTCAGGAACTACCCTCTTTCAAGAATGCCACACAAGTCCCTGTGCCTAAAGGTTATGCCTAGTGTCCCCCAGAATGTCTCTAAAACATGACTCTCCCTTCACAGGATCACCTGGTGATAAATCTTCTCCCTGGTTCTAGGAGCCAAATACCTACACTAGGATCCCAGACTCACTGGAACTGAGACCTCAGCTCGGTTCCTAGGTTCCTCTGTGTTGATTAGTTGCTCAACCATGAGTTTGGAGAATACTGTCACACCCAGATATCATTCATGAACACTGGCCTATAGGTGCATATTTGGAACTCCTGAGCACATTCACAGACAGAAGCTGTCCTGGCATTCCCCCATAGGAGTCTGTCTATCCTCACATACTCTGTGCAGGTGTTGGCTTTCCCTTGGCAAGTGCTGAAGTTGCAACTGTATCCTGGACACTCATTATTTGTGCCCTTGCTTCTTTACTTAGCTCTGCAGCATTCATTCCAGTCTACAAGTTGGAGACCAATTGTGCTGCACCAAAGCCCTGATTTTGCTGCATTCTCATAGGATGAAAACATTCCCCTGTCTTTATGAAGCTTTAGTGCAGGTTAACCTTAAAGGACTTCAACTACTGTGTGCTTCTCTCTTTTGAGGTATAGGGCATTTGCTCAGTTAGCTTCCTTATACCCAGACCTCCCATTTCCCTCCCTGATGACCTTCCAGTTTATTTTAGATACCCTGTGTGGCACCAAAGCACGCCTTAGCATCCTTTTTTGCTTTTAATAGAATAATATTGTGAAGAGATTGCTATTATTAACCCATAATTGTGGTAAAATTACCATTTCAAATTTGGTGGGTGGGCTTTTTGTTTGCCTTGTTATATTTTAGAGACAGGGTCTCACTGTGTAGACCAGGCTGTTCTTTAATTCACAACTATGACTCAAACTCATGAGTACTGAGTTTTGGGGTGTTGCACTTGGTCAGCTTGTTGCACTTGGTGGACCGGCTCACTTGGTCAGTTATTTTGGAGTGTGGAGTTCATGCTACTAATCACATTTATAATATCAAACAACCATGTGCATTATCTATTCCAAGTATTTTCATTTCCCCACTTAGAAACACCAATTAATATATTAGTAGTTTAAAACTACAATAGGCTCCTTTATCTGGATCACTAGTTAAAGAAAAATAGATTCAGCAATCTTTTACAAAGATTTTTCTTAATATTTTGCATGTGGTATATCTGCATGTCTGTGCATGTTTTCATATGTGTGGGTGTACATGTGTGTGCAGGTACATGTGTGGGCCAAAAGCTGATATTAAGTGTATTGGGTCTTTGTGGAGACCCACAGATGTTTCATAGTAAGAACTTACTCAGGGTCCAAGAATCTGAGCTTGCTTTACCCAGCAGGCCTCCATAAGGGGATGATTTGACCACAGGTGTGGTTACCAGGTGTTTGGAAGTGTCTACACTTGGCTGTGTGGTGTGCTTTGATCTTGCAAGATGAAAGTCTTTTGCCCTGCCCCTTGGCATATTATAAAAAGCCCTTTTGAATAAACAGAAAAGTCCATTGGCTAGTGAGCCAGGACCTCCTGGAGCTATCCTGTGTTTCTATCTTTATCCTTGTCAACTAGTTCTCTCCATCTATCTATCATTTCTTATTCCTCTCTCTTCCACTTAAGAACCCTTCAGAAGGTGGGAACTGGCCTCCCTTAGATGGCGCCAGAATGTGGGACTTAGGTACAAAGGATAAGAGAGGGAAGGGGCACTGTGGAAGCAAGGAGACATGTCCAGTTATGAATTAAAGTTATGTGGTAGTATTCTATTCTTCATGAGTAAAACTGTGTATATATATATCTAAAACCGACTGGCTAAAGTTAAGCTAAAGCAAGTAGTAAAAGTTAGGCTGCAGCGAGTATCTTTCTCTGTCTATGTCTATGTCTATATTTCTCTGCTTCTCTCTTTCTCTAAAGTTGTAAAAAAAAGTTTTGGTGAAGTTTGGGGAATTTAAGCTTTGGGTCTAGGGTTACGGTGGAGGTTTAATAAGAAAGTCACTTAGGGTAAGAGTAGTTTTTTTTTTCCTGAGCACAGAAGGGACCTGGGATGCAGAAAGCAGCAGCAGGAGCCGGGCTGCCCCAGCTAGGCCTGGGTGACTGAGACTCATGGGGTATCTGAGCATCACAGGCACTGAGCAAGCCAGTGCAAGCAGCAGGGTCCTGCAAGCTTTCTGCTGAGTAGAAGCTGTGGTGAGGAGGGGAGCAGAGATGCCAAGAGAGAGGTAAATGGCCAATAGTGGCAGCAGCTTGGAGAGTGTAGCAGAGACCTCGAACCCCAGTGGCTGGAGCAGGGTCTGAGTCCCTAGCAGCGTGTGCAGCAGCAGAGCTCCAGGCTGAATGGCTGAGACACGCTGGAAGCCAGGAGTAGCCTGAGCTCCCAGCGAGCCAGAGCTGTGGAGGAGCCTGAGGAGGCATTTGGCCGTGCAAACAAGGCAGCGCACAGGGGTGCAAAGGTCACTGGTGGAGCAGGAATGGGACCCGAGAAAACCACAGCTTATAGTGGCTGGGTTTCCTCCCAGAGCCAGGGTTGCTGAAAGCCATGGCTTGTAGCAGTGCCAGGAACCTTGAGCCCATGTGGCATGAGGTGATTGAAAGCCCTCTAGTCTCAGGATGCACGGGTCTTTGGCAGATGTGCCTGTTACAGGAGGCACAGAAGGACTGGCACTGAAAAAAAAAAGCCTCGCTGTTTGGTGGCTATAAGAAGGTCTCTTTTGAAAGGACTCTGCCCCAGCCAGTTAGCAGCTTTTACCCTGGAGCAGTTTTCACCTAGGGGAAAGATAACTGAAATTGCCTCTGTGGCTGAGAATGAGGCTTCAGAGATGATTATTTGGATTGAGTTGAATTGTTGCATTCAGTGGAACTGCAATAGTTTGGCAATGGGATTCCTCATATTTGGAATTGTTTGCCTAAGAGTTATTACAACTTGGACTATTATGCAAAGACTTTAGGGCGGCTGACAAGCCAGGCCCTGATCTTGGGCTGTCAGCTGAACTTTGGGACTGGTATTAGAACTACCTTTTTGAACTTTTGCAAACCTCAGAAATAGGACAATTTTGATTTCACCTATATACTCTATCAACTGTGATGACTAATAACTGTTTTGTGTATGCATGTATGCTTTACTAACTATAGTGATTCACAAACTGCAAAATGGAAATGTTTATGGAACTGTTATATAGGAATGGATGGAACTGGTTTTGGGTAAAAACTGAGAAGTTTGGGTTTTTTCTAACTAGACTCAAGATGCAGCTTAAAAAATTATAAAGAAGGGGGGAGTTAATATTCCTATTTAACTTTTTATAAAAAAATATTTTTCTTGTCCCTTGAGTGGATTAACATTAACTTGTGTTAATGTACCCTATGTTTTGTATAGGTCTGTCAAGAAAATGCTTTTGGATGTTCGCTAAAGTTTGTAAAGTATAAATATTCCTATTGAGAGTTTACTTTTGCATGTAAGTTTGTAAGAATTGTAATTTTGTATAGTAATATTCATGCTAGAATTATTTTAACCTGTTGATATTGATGAACCATAGTTTGGTGATGCTAAGGGAGTCTTTACTTTTGAGGTGATTGTATCAGGAGTTTACTGATTTATTTGATGCAGTTGCATCAAGAGTTTGGTTTTAAAAAGGACTTGGTGCAACTGAGGCTGCTATAGACATTTTAGACCCATTCAAAAAGGACATTCCATCTTGGTCATCCTCTATTCCTTTACTGGGAGGTGTGGCAGCCATAGGGATTGCTGTGGTTGTTCCAGTTACTTGAAAGCTCTTAGTGGGAACCTGATTCAGAGCTGCATAGAGTTAAGCTCTGTACCTTCCCCTGCTAGAGGCTGGTAGTCAGAGATGGGTAAGTCCTTCTTGCTAGCTGTCAATCTAAGGCAGAGTACACTTGATGGAAAGTGTACCTCAATGACGGATAAGGCTGGTTAGTGAAGAAGAAGACAACCTAAGACAGGTACAGTCTATCTGAGGGGTCTGAAGGGCCATTTAAAATATTAAGAAGTGGGGGCTGTGGAGACTCACAGAGGTTTCCTAGTGAGTACTTACTCAGGGTTGGAGAATCTGAACTTGCTTTACCCAGCAGGGCTGCATAAGGAGATGATTTAACCACAGGTGTGGTTACCAAGTATTTGGAAGGGTCTGTATAGTGTGCTTTGATCTTGGAGTGGGGAGGTCTTTTGCCCAGCCCCTTGGCATTGTTATAAAAATCCCTTTTGAATAAATGGAAAAGGCAGTTGGGTAGTGATCCAGGACCTCCTGAAGCTATCCTGTGTTTCTGTGCTTCTTTTCATCAACTAGGTCTCTCTTTCTATCTAATATTTTCTAATCCCTCTCTCATAAGAATCCTTCAAAAGGTAGGCACTGGCCTCCCACAGATCTTCCACAATCACTCTCCACTTTGTTTATTAAGTCAGGCTCTTTAGTTGAACCCAGAGCATACAAATCAGACTAGGAAGACAGCTTGCTCTGGGCGGTCCCCATCTGTTTCCCAGCTGCTGGGATTACAGGCACCCGACATATCTGCCTAGCATTTACCTGGGGATCTGAACTCCAGATCCCACACCTGTGCCATAGGTGCTTTATCAGCTGGGCCATCTCCCAGGCCCAGTAAAGATCCATCTTATCTTCAAATTTAATATTCTTCCCTTGGGAAAGAAAGGGTGAACAATGGAGTCTATGAGTGGTCAGTGTTGTGTTCTGAGCTACTGTGGATCTAACTCCATCTGTCCTTGGAAGCTAAGATTTTTCCTTCAGAGCTGGAATATTAACCACCATTCTAGTTTATGAACAGGTTCCATGGATATGCAACTATAGCATACCCATTAGATTTCAAGTGTCCCTCAGAAGCCTTATGCCACTATTATGAGGTAATAAAACTATTAGGAGGTAGAGGCTAGTGGTATCTAATTATATCATTGAGAGTATATCTATGGAGAGGACATTGGGTTCCCAGTCCCTTCATCTCTCTCTATTTGCTCCATAGTCATCATTAGATAAATAGACCCCTTTCTTGTGCACTACCCACAGTGATGCTCTGTCTCATCACAGGCCCAAAGGCAACTGGGACAAGTGACTATGGAGCCCAGATTCTGAAACTGTAAATTAAGATAAATTCTTCCTCCCCATAGAATAATTCTCTTGGGCATTTTATCATAGCAACAAAAAACTAACAGGTACACTTTAGTGTACTTTTACCATGTAAGGTCTCATGAAACAGATCAATGAACAGAGCTAAATAAGAGACAGCAGGATCAGCCTTATAAGTGTATGAACTTCAGTGCTGATGTGCCTGAACATATGTGTAGTGGGTAGCCATTCCAGCTTTGGTCTGGAAGTTCCAACCCCCATTGAGGCTTCCGTAACTATCACGCCTACAAGGCGGGGCCAAGGGAGGGCTGAAGACCTGAGATCGGGATGCGCGGTGCTCTCTTGTTTCCTGGACCGGGACGCGAGAGGTAGACCGAGGAAAGTTCTCACCGGACTGCGCTGCGTCTCTTCCAGAACCCATCATCTACCTATCCCTTCATTTGTGAGTTACGCCTTTAAATAAATCTCCTTTTAACTACGTGGAGTGGCCTTAGTAATTTCGCCAATATCTGGCGCTCACGTGGGGCAAATTCCAAAGGCTTGGGTGGCTCCCACCCTCAGCCTCCTTCCCTCCCGGCTGGCGGGTACCTAAACGCGCCTACAAAGTTCCATATAACCAGGGAACGCCTACATGGTTCCATTCCCGAAAAAAAGGAGCATCTAGTCCAGTCTCAGTTCCCTAGCTTAGCCCCCAGACCAGCGGAAAAACCGCTGTGAGTGAGGCATTCCCCTCCCCCCTGAGTGCTGGCTCAAGCCCCCTGCCATCTCGACTTCCGCCTTCACCTGTGGCCAGCAAGGTCACCAGCAGGCCCTGCTTGGGAGCTGTACCAACGCCACCTGCTGGCTGAAAACTGCTACTACACCCCCCCAAACCACGAAAGGTAAGCGAGACAGACAAACATATTGTTTCAAGTAAAAGTACTTGCTAATTTTACACCTTAAAATTGACTAACAAATTTTGAGTAATTCTTGTAATATGGCCAACAACATTACCTCACAAGAATTTAAAAACCTTTTTGCCTGTATGATGAATGACATTCTTCTGGAAATATACGACCTTCCTCAGGCATATTTGGCCTGTACCATTTTGACATTCATCGTAATAATTCACACAGTGTTCAAACATTGGTTTAATAATAAGAACAAAGATGAGTCATTATTGGAACTGATACAGGCTTTAAAAGATAGCAATGAAGGCTTACAGAAGAAGAATCTCTTTCTGGAATCTGCCTTCAAAGATAGCAATGAAGGCTTACAGA
>CABHPR010153978.1:16268-41933 GCA_902168415.1 Peromyscus melanophrys | reverse complement strand
TGGGAGCTGGCGGGACTTGGGAGCTCGAGAGAAATTTTCCAGCAACACTCAGTCCTGATTGTTTCCTGACCACCACAAAATGAGCAACTTTCATGTGTTCCTGTCATGGTGTTCTGCTTTAGGAAAGGTCCAAAAGCAACAGGATCAACAAACAGACAAACACTTGCAAAGCTCTAAGCCAAAATAAATGTTTGTTCCTTTTAAGCTGGTTATCCCAGATATTTTGTTATAGTAATGTAAAACTGATTGACATATTTGGCTATTTCACAAAGTATATATATATGAAGTATATATATATATATATATATATATATATATATATATATGAAAATTACATGTATATGATAAATACAATTTTTATTTGTGAATTCATAATTAATTCTAAAAATATATTTGGCAAGACAAAAATAGTAATAAATTAATAATATTGCAGGTTATTTATGGAAAATCAATGAAATAAAATTGAGGCACTAACAATTGCAGCCTCCTCCAGAGAAGAGCAGTCTCTGAAGGAAGGTGCTAGAGAATGGAGACAATGCAGTGACACCAAGAGGTATGTGCTGGCGCAAGATGCCATGGCATGCTAGTGTTAGGAGAACAGCGAAGGGAGGTCACAGAAACAAGCCTGACCAGTTGATCTGCCAAGGCACAACCTCCTGCATTCTGGGAAGATTTGCCCCTCATGATGCCTCTAAAGATGGCTGTTCAGGGAGGAATGGGGAAGTTTGAAATTCAAGATTTTATTAACAGGCTACATTTTAAAAGCAGATGTTGTTGCCCCTGTTATGATAACTGTTTGCCTTCAGATTTTTTTTCTTGCATTTTTGGAATATAACTGAAATGGTAGGGTAAATTCAGAGCCATATGAGCTCCACCTTTAATCCACGCTAAAGAAAGGGACTCTTTGCAATTCTTAAAAAGCCTGTGGTAGGTAGGTATTAAAAAACTCAGATACAAGGTGACTTGGACAGACCCTGGAGCCTACTAGAGGACTCAGTATAGCTCTAGTAGGGGAGCACATACTAACAATAATGACAGACAGATTCACAACACACTTCTACTAAACATTCAAAAAAGATCGATTGATGATCCTTCTTGAATTATTAAAAAAAAAGAAAGAAAGAATGAGAAGGAGCCCTCTCAAACTACTTTTATGAAGTCAATATCACTCTAATATCAAAACCAAGTAAAGACACAGCAACAACAGAAAAAAAAAGAGAAGGAGGAGGAGGAGAAAAAGAAAAATACGGACCACTATCCCTGATGAACATAGATTCAAAAATGTTCAGTAAAATACTTACAAACAGAATGGAGACATACACCAAAAAGATTATACACCATGAACAAGTTGGCTTCAATCCCTATAATGTGGGGAGGATTAAACATATGCAAGTCAATAAATGTAATAAAACATATAAAAAAACTTAAAGACAAAACTCTCATGGTTATCCAAAAAGATGCAGAAAAGATGCTAAAACCCAATATGCCTCCTTTATGATAAAAAGAGAATGTAGGACTAGAGTAAGCATACCTCAAAATAATAAAAGTTATATATAAGGAACTCAGAACCAACATCATCCTAAATGGGAAAAAAATGAAACAATCTAACTGAAATCAGGAATAAGACAGGGCTACTCACTAACCATACTCCTTTTAAATATTGTGCTTGAAGCAGTATCTGGAGAAAAAGGCAAGAAAAAAATAAATGGATACAATTAGGAAAAGAAGTTAAACTATCCCTATTTATAGAAGACATGCTATTATTATACATCAGAGATCCAAAAATTTCTACCAGTAAACTTCTAGAAATGATAAATTCAGCAATATGGCAAGATATAGAATGAATGTGCATGAATCAATAGCTTTTCTTTTTCTTATTTTCTTTTTATTTATTCTTCTCTCACATAATACATCTTAACTGCAGCCTCCACTCCCTCCACTCCTCCCAGTCCCCCAACTTCACCCTCCCCCAGATCCACTGCTTCTCCATTTCCCTTCAGAAAGGAGCAGACCTCTCAACACAACATAACAAGATGCAATAAAACTGGGCACAAACCCTCATATCAAGGATGAACCAGGCAGTCCAGTAGAGTAAAAGGGTCCTGAAAGCAAGAAAAAGACTCAGACACCCCAACTCCCACTGTTAGGAGTCCCACAAACACCTTAAACTAAACAACTACAGCATGCATGCAGAAGACCTAGCATGCAGGCTCCATGATAGCTGATCAATAGCTTTTCTTTAGACCAGTAACAAATGTACAAAGAGATGATGGACACACTCCTACTTATAATATCCTCTCAAATAAAACAAAATATCTAGGAATAAAACTAATCAAGGAGGTTACAAACCTTTACAATGAAAACTCAAAACCACTGAAGAAAAATAGAGAGAGAGAGACTAGAAAATGGAAAGGCATCTCATGCTCATGGACTGGTAGAATTAATATGGTGAAAATGACAATTTTACCAAAATCTAGTTTACAGATTCAATGCGATCTCAATCAAAAGCTCCATGTCATTCTCCACAGAAATAAAAAAAAAATCATAAAATTCATATGGAACCACAAAAGACTCTGGATAGCCAAAATAATCCTGCACAAAAAGAATGATGTTGGAGCTATTACCATTTTAGAGCTCAAGATATATTACAAAACCATATTAATATAAACCATATGATACTGGCACAAAAACAAACATGTAGACCATGGTAGTTTGAATATAATTGGCTCCCATAAGTTCATAGGGGTTTGTACTATTAGAAAGTATGGCCTTGTTGGAGAAAGTGTGTCTCTGTGGGGGCAGGCTTTGAAGTCTCCTATGCTCAAGCTACACCAAGCTCAGACCACTTCCTGTTGCCTGTGGGTGAAGGTGTAGAACTCTCAACTCCTTCTTGAGAACCATGTCTGCCTGCATGCCACCATGTTGCACCATGATGACAATGGACTAAACCTCTGAAAATGTAAATGTAAGCCACCCCAATTAATTTTTTTTTCTTTATAAGGGTTGCTGTGGTCAAGGTGTCTCTTCCCAGCAATAAAAAGCATAATTAAGACATAGACCAGTAGAACCAAATCAAAGACCCAAACTTGAGTACATGTAACTTCAGACACAGTATTTGACAAAGACGCCAAAGACATATGCTAGAGAAAATATAGCATCTTCAAGAAATAATGCTGAGAACCTGGATGTCCATGTGCAGAAGAATGGTAGTGGACCCATATCTATTGTCTTGCATGAAAACTATCTCTGAATGGATCAAAGGTCTAAATGTGAAAGCTGAAACACTGAAACTGCTAGAAGAGAACATAGAATAGACAGTATGCTATATGATAAGGGTGTAGGAAATGATTTTCTGACTAGGACTCTGTTTGCCCTAGAACTAAGACCAAGTATTGGCAAGTGGGACTTCCATAAAACTAAAAAGATTCTCACAGCTAAAGAAACAATCAACTCAAAAAATAGTCAAAAGAATAAATGACCCTTAAAAATTGGGCCTGGGACATGAACAGAGAGTCCTCAAAAGATAAGACACACCTCAACAAAATATTGACCATCCCTAGAAATTAGGAAAATGCAAACCAAAACAACTTTGAAATTTTATCTTACTGAAGTCAGAATGGCAACAATCAACAAAATGACAAGCAGCAAATGCTGGTGGAGATGCAAGAAAAGGGAACACTCATTCATTGTTTCTGGGACTGAACATTGTTGTACCACTGTGGAAATCATGTGGATAATTCTCCAAAAGCTAAAAAACTAGTCTACCATATAACCCAGTTATACCACTTGGTGGCATATCCCCAAAGGACCTGAAATCCTACTTCACAGATGCTCAGCCAAGTTCATTGCTGCTCTAGACAAAACAGCTAGGAAATGTAGACAACCTAAATTTCCTTCAATTTACAGATGGATAATGAAAAGTATTAGATTTACTCTACAGAAGACTATTCAGCCACAAAGGAAAATGGAATCATGAACTTTTCAAGTAAATAGATGCAACGAGAAAAGATCATATGGAGTGAGGTAACCCAGACCCAGAAAGACAAACATTGCATGTTCTCTCTCACCTGAGACTCCTAGTTCCAAACCTTTAGATGTGAGTACATACCCTGGACTAACTACAGAAGCCAGGAAACTAAAAAGGGACCAATTCTGTGGTTCATGGGTAGCAGTAGCAGGGTACAAGTGATGCAAGGGAAGAATGGGAAAATGGGGTGTAGCTAGAGTTTTCCTGCCTGGCCCACAGTCAAGACAAATCTGTCACCCGCCAGTCACACAGCTGCTCAGACCCAACCAAGTAAACACAGAGACTTATATTGTTTAAACTGTTTGGCCTAATGGCTCAGGCTTCTAGCTATCTAGTTCTTACATCTTAAATTAATCCATTTCTATAAATGTATACCTTGCCATGTGGCTCGTGGCTTACCAGCATCTTCACATGTTGCTTGTCATGGCAGCGGCTGGCAGTGTCTCCCTCACTCAGCTTCCTGTTCTCTTAATTCTCCTTTCTGTTAGTCCCACCTATACTTCCTTTCTGGCCACTGGCCAATCAGTGTTTTATTTATTGACCAATTAGAGCAATTTGACATACAGACCATCCCACAGCAATGGGGGACTCTAAGAGAAGGGAGAAAGATAATACAGAAAAATGAGGAAAGAGAGTTTAAAAGAACAATAAAGGTGTCTGAAAAAGTAATAGCCAATCACTCTATTAACTATCAACCTAAAAGACCTATACTACACATAAATCAGTGTATCAACATACTTACATAGTTTAAGTGAATTTCCTCATCTGGTATAAACAACGCTCCCTTCAGGTGCCAAAGATCATCTAGCAAAAACCAGAACACCAGGCATGAGAATCCATCTTCTGAGTTGTTGCACAGAGTCATCCAAGATACTCCTAAAACATTACAGGCTGTTGTTACTACTCTTGTTTTGCTCCTCACATGTGGCAGGTAAGTCCTTACAGCTGAAGACACCATGTACTTCTGATGCAGGGCCAAGAGGCCCACGAGCTGGAACTGACCTGAAAGTCCCCTCCCTGAAAACTAGTTTTCTTGATCTCAAAAAGTTTCATGAAAACTTCCAAAGGAGGGAAACAGTCAACAGACGTAGCCAGCTATGATACCTATGAACCACAACAGCAACCACTATGGTAATACCTTGGTAGTAACCAACAGCTCTCTAATTGAACTCAAGACCTGCTCAACAAGAAGAAAACCATGTCTGCAACTGGAAACCCAGCCAAATACCTAGGGCTAGTAAAATCATGGATCTTGCAGGAGACCCTCCAACTGCCACTTTACTAAACCAGCATAATCCCCAACTACATTCTAAATATTCGTCCTTATATCTACATAGAAGTGTAGTTCTCACCCCTCATCAAGGGAACATTTTTGCAACAGACATAGACCATTACAGTAAACCACAACCAATAAAAATGTAGAATAAAGCCAAGTTTCAAGGATACATCTCCAAGGCTCAGCAACTATTTCAGAAGAAGGGGTGGAAAAATTCTAAGAATCAGAGGAACTGTTGTGGAATATTATTTTAAGATGTGTTACACTGCGGTGGTAATGCACGCCTTTGATCCCATCACTCGGGAGACAGAGCCAGGTGGATCTCTGTGAGTTCGAGGCCAGCCTGGCCTACAGAGTGAGATCCAGGACAAGCACCAAAACTACACAGAGAAACCCTGTCTTGGAAAAAAATTATGTGTTACATTTGTTTATACTGTGGAATATTTGTTTAATGATGCAAAGATGTGTTGTATTGTTTTATGTTGCATTTGTTTAACTCTTTGAAGCTGTGTTACCTTGCCTGTCTGAAACACCTGATTTGTCTAATAAAGAGCTGAATGGCCAATAGCAATGCAGGAGAAAGGATCAACAAGGCTGGCAGGCAGAGAGAATAAATAGGTGGAGAAATCGGGGAGGAGGATCTAGGAGCCAGAGGAGGAGGAGAGGAGAACTCCAGGAGCCAGCCACCCAGCCACACAGCCAAACATGGAATCAGAAGGGAAGAAAAGATATACATAAATGGAGAAAGTTAAAATCCCAGAGGCAAAATGTAGTCAGAATAATTTAAGAAAAGCTGGCAAAACCTCTTTTTATGAGGCTACAGCTACCCTGATACCCAAACCACACAAAGATACAACAAAGAAAGAAAATTAGAGACAAATCTCCCTCATGAACGTTGATGAAAAAATGCTGAATAAAATACTGGCAAACCAAATCCAAGAAAACATCAAAAAACTCATCCACCAGGTCAAGTAGGCTTCATCCCAGAGATGCAGGGATGGTTCAACATGTGAAAATCTGTCAATGTAATTGATCATATAAACAAACTGAAAGAAAAAATCCACATGATCATTTCATTAGATGCTGAAAAAGCCTTTGACAAAATCCAGCAACCCCTCATGATAAAGGTCTTGGAGAGATCAGGAATACAAGGAACATACCTAAACATAATAAAGGCAATTTATATCAAGCCAATAGCCAACATCAAATTAAATGGAGAGAAAACCAAAGCGGTTCCACTAAAATCAGGAACAAGGCAAGGCTGCCTACTCTCTCCATATTTATTCAATATAATACTCAAAGTTCTAGCTAGAGCAATAAAACAACAAAAAGAGATCAAGGGGGATACAAATTGGAAAGGAAGAATTCAAACTTTCACTATTTGCATATGATATGATAGTACACATAAGTGACCCCAAAAATTCTACCAGAGAACTCCTACAACTGATAAACACCTTTAGTAATGTGGCAGGATACAATATTAACTTAATTAAAAACTTATTAAAAAAAATCAGTAGCTCTCCTATATACAAATGATAAACAGGCCAAGGAGGAAATCTTAGAAACATCACCCTTTACAATAGCCACAAATAATATAAAATACTTTAGAGTAACTCTAACCAAACAAGTGAAAGAATTGTATGACAAGAACTTTAAGTCTCTGAAGATCTCCCATGCTCATGGATAGGTGGGATAAACATAGTTAAAAAATGGCAATCTTACCAAAAGCAATCTACAGATTCAATGCAACTCCCATCAAAATCCCAACACAATTCTTCACAGACTTGGAAAGAACAATACTTAAACTCATATGGAAAAACAAAACCCCAGGATAGCTAAAAGAATCCTGTATAATAAAGCAACCTCTGGAAGCATCATGATCCCTGACCTCAAGCACTACTATAGAGCTATAGTAATAAAAACAGCTTGGTACTGGCATAAAAACCAACATGTGGACCAATGCAGTTGAATTGAAGACCCTGACATTAATCCACACACGTATGAACACCTGATTTTTGACAAAAAAGCCAAAACTGTACCATGAAAAAAAGAAAGCATCTTCAACAAATGGTGCTGGCATAACTGGATGTCAACATGTAGAAGATTGCAAATAGATCCGTATCTATCACCAAGCACAAAACTCAAGTCCATGTGGATCAAAGACCTCAACATAAATTCATCTACACTGAACCTGACAGAAGAGAAAGTAGGAAGTAGCCTAGACTTCATTAGCATAGGAGACCACTTCCTAAATATAACACCAGTAGCACAGGCACTGAGAGCAACAATTAATAAATGGGACCTTCTGAAACTGAGAAACTTCTGTAAGGCAAAGGACACAGTAAATAAGACAAAACAACAGCCTACAGAATGAAAAAAAATATCTTCACCAACCCCACATCTGACAGAGGGCTGATCTCCAAAATATATAAAGAACTCAAGAAACTAGACAGCAAATATCAAACAATCCAATTAAACAATGGGCTACACATCTAAACAGAGAATTCTCAACAGAAGAATCTCAAATGGCCAAAAGACATTTAAGAAATTGCTCAACATCCTTAGTCATCAGGGAAATGCAAATCAAAGATGACTCTGAGATACCATCTTAAACCTGTCAGAATGGCTATGATCAAAAACACTGATGACAGCTTATGTTGGAGAGGATGTGGAGCAAGGGGAACACTCCTCCACTGTTGGTGGGAGTACAAACATGTACAGCCACTTTGGGAATGAGTATGGCAACTTCTCAGAAAACTGGTAATCAATCTACCTCAAGACCCAATGATACCACTCTTGGGCATATACCCAAGGGCTGCTCAATCATACCACAAGGGCACTTGCTCAACTATGTTTATAGCAGCATTATTCATAACAGCCAGAACCTGGAAGCAACCTAGACACCCCTCAACTGAAGAATGAATCAAGAAAATGTGGTACATATACACAATGAATTATTACTCAGCTGTAAAAAACAATGACATCATGAAATTTTCAGGGAAATGGATGGAACTAGAAAATATCATCCAAAGTAAAGTAACCCAAACTCAGAAAGACAAACATGGTATGCACCCACTCATAAGTGGATACTAGAGGTAAAGCAAAGGATAACCAGACTACTACCCACAGCTCCAGAGAAGCTAGCTAACAAGGAGGACCCTAAGAGGGATGCATAGATCACCTTGGGAAGGGGAAATAGATGAGATCTCCATGAGTGAACTGGGGATGGGGGGCAATAAAGGGGAGGGGATGGGGGATGAGAACGTGAGGAAATGGGATGGTCAAGCTGGGGGAGGGGTGGAGTGGGAGAGCAATGAAGGAGATACCTTGATAGAGGAGGACATTATGGAGTAAGGGGTGCTAGGGAAATTCCCAGGAATCGACAAGGATGACCCCAGATTAGACTACTAGCAATAGTGGAGAGGGTATCTGAACAGGCCTACCCTAGTAATCAGATTGGTGAAAACCCTTACTATCATCATAGAGCCTTCATCCAATAATTGATGGAAGTAGATGCAGAGATCCACAACCAAGCACCAGGCTGAGCTCCAGGAGTCCAGTAGAAGAGAAAGAAGAGGGATTATATGAGCCGGGCAGGGGCGGGATCAAGATCAGGATGGGGAGATCTACAGAGACAACTGAACCATTTTCGTGGGAACTCATATGAATTTTAGACTGACAACTGTGGAACCTGCATGGGACCGGACAGACTAGGCCCTCTGCATATGGGAGACAGTTGTGTAGCTTGGTTTGTTTGAGAGGCCCCTGGCAGTAGGATGAGGATCTATCCCTGGTGCATGAGCAGGCTTTTTGGAGCCCATTACCTGAGGTGGGATACCTTGCTAAGCCTTGATGCAGGGGGTCCTTCCTCAATTGAATGTACAAGGCTTTGGTGACCTCCCATGGTAGGCCTTACCCTTTTGGAGGAGAGAATGGGGGTTGGGTCAAGAGATTGAGGCTGGGGGAAGCAGGAGGAGGGATTAGAGGGGTATCTATGGTTGGTATGTAAAATGAATTAAAAAAGTTTAAATAAAAAAGAAAAGCTGGCAAGAAACAAGCCAAGCAAAGGCTGTGCATTCATAAGCAAGAATAAAACACCATGTGTGATTCATTTGGGAGCTGGGGGGCGGGTTCCCAAAGAGCAAAGAGTGAAAGAGTAAAAACAACTACAGAGAACTAAGAGTTGCTATGAGACTGTCTTCTAGTAATGTCGGAAGCTATACCCATAGAATCTCACCAGCATGCCAGCCTTAAATTGGGCTGAACAAAGGAAACAACAATAGACATGCTAATGTGGACAGAGTTTGGAGTCTGTGGCTGGCCTCAATTTTACATAAAAAACTACAGGCAACCAAGGAATTTTGAGAGTAGGAGAAATAGTCTTCTGTAGCTGGAGTTATCTCCAGTCCTACCTGGGCCCACAGCCACTCAGACCCAAATAAACACACAGATGCTTATATTATTTAAACTGTTTGACCTAATGGCTCAGGCTTCTTGCTATCCAGTTCTTATATCTTAAATTAACCCATTTCTATAAATCTATACCTTGCCACATGGCTCAAGGCTTACCGGTATCCTTATATCTTGCTTCTCATGGTTGCGGTGGCTGGCAGCATCTCCTGACTCAGCCTTCCTCCTCCCAGAATTCTCCTCTCTGCTTATTCCACCTATATTATACTTCCTGCCTGGCTACTGGCCAATCAGCATTTTATTTATCAATCAATCAGAGCAACACATTCACAGCATACAGAAAGACATCCCCATCAGTCTTCTCTGGGGAAGAAGAGCATACCAGTTGGTTATCCAATAACAAATGGTCAGCCCTGAAAACATACATACAAATAACATTTTACATACTGAACAGAGTGTATTTATGTGTGTGTGTGTGTATTTCTGTATATATTATATATGTGTGTATATATACATTTAGTGTGTGTGTGTAAAACAATTAATGAAAAAAGGCCATTAATTTGAAAGAGACCAAGGAGGGCAATGTGGAGGTGTATGTGGGAGGGCTTGGAAGAAAGAAAGGGGCATGAGGGAAATGATGTAATTATATTATAATCTCAAAAATAAAAAATATTTTTAAATTTAAGTTAATTATTTTTTAAAGTGTAGCTAGAGTTTTCCTGCCTGGCCCATGGTCAGGACAAATCTCTTTCACCTGCCAGTCCCACAGCCGCTCAGACCCAACCAAGTAAACACAGAGACTTATATTGCTTTCAAACTGTATGGCCGTGGCAGGCTTCTTGCTAACTGTCCTTATATCTTAAATTAATCCATTTCTATAATTCTGTACCTTGCCACATGGCTCATGGCTTACCGGCATCTTTACATGCTGCTTGTCCTGGCAGTGGCTGGCAGCATCTGGCAGTGACTCCTTCCACCTTCCTGCTCTTTTTATTCTCTCTGTTAGTCCCGCCTATATTTCCTGCCTAGCCACTGGCCAATCAGTGTTTTATTAGCAACACATTTGCCATACAGAACATCCCACAGCATTTAAAACCGTTGCACATGGTGGCACATACCTTTGATCCCAGAAATTGTAAGGCAGAGGCAGGTGGATTTCTGTGAGTTTGAAGCCAGCCTTCTGATCTACAAAATGAGTTTCAGGACAGCTAGGGCTGTTACACATACAAACTCTGTCTCAAAAAATGAAGAGAGACAGAGAGACAGAGAGAAAGCGAGAGTGAGAGAGAATGAGAGAAAGTTATGTTGTTATAACAATTACTTTGAAATTGTTTAGTTTTTAGAAGTGTTTATTTCTTATTAGGTTTATGAGGTTTAAGAATAAAGTTTTGGCCAGGTGTTAGTAGTGCATGCCTTTAGTTAGTAATGCCTTTATTCTCAGCACTTGGGAGGCAGAGCCAGGCACATCTCTGTGAGTTCAAGGCCAGCCTGGTCTACAGAGTGAGTTCCAGGACAGGCACCAAAACCACACAGAGAAACCCTGTCTCGAAAGGAAAAAAAAAAAAAGAATAAAGTTTTGGCATTCTTACTTTATCTTTGTGAGCCCCTTGTTTACCCTTATGGTAAAGAAACTAATCATTTAACAAATACCCCCCCCCAACTATTTTATCTTCATTTAAAATTAAAAACCAAAGATGAATAATTGTCCCAAAGACACTACTATGATTTCATATAGCACATGATGATGTGTAAGCCTTAAGATTTCTTTGTAAGCCTCGAAAACATTTTTTTAAATGATCATTGTTCCCCAAATGTTTAGATTTGTATCTTGCATAGGCTTGACTAAGATATGAACCATGAGAAACCTATTACTGTTTTTAAAAAGCATTAAAGTAAAAGCAAATAGTTGTAAACTGCTTAGATTTATATACAAATACACTTACATGGATAGACAGCATATTGAAAAGTACAGAAATATATTATGCATCTAATCCTTGGAATAAACATTCTGCTGTCCCAGAAGAAGGTAATTACCCCACAGGAATTGTGTTTTTTTTTCTGAAGAAAACATAATAAATGCTTTAAAACAATTTATACCCTCAAGCAATTGGGACCATCTTGTAGAACCAGATTTAAGACAAGAATCAAAGAAATAGCATCTTTACTAGAACTGTATGATTACATATATCTCATATTTTGAAAAATTTTTTAAATTG
The DNA here is from genome assembly GCA_902168415.1 of Peromyscus melanophrys. Taxonomy (NCBI): domain Eukaryota; kingdom Metazoa; phylum Chordata; class Mammalia; order Rodentia; family Cricetidae; genus Peromyscus; species Peromyscus melanophrys. Next base: position 30,004 of record CABHPR010153978.1, on the reverse strand, counting down.
AATTTGAAAGTTCATGCTGACAGCTACAAAGAAGAATCTAGATCTCAGGCTAATAGCCAATTCTACTTGTTTCCCCAAAGTGATTCTTGTCTTTCACTGTTACTCTGTCCTTTTAGCTGAAGCTATTAAGCATTGAAGAAGAACAAATTGACTTTCCTTTGTCCAAATTACTTGCTTTTAGAAAAGCGCAAGAGGCAGGCAGGGAAGTCAACAAAGTATCAGTGACCACTTTTAAGAGTCTAGGTTGAGAGGTAGTTCAGAAGTGGCATTCTCAATGAACCCTTGTAAACACAACCTAGAAGATCTGCCAGACAAAGAATTCAAAAGAATGATTACAACTATGCTCAAAGAACTCAAAAATTAGGAAAAAAAATAAAGCTGACTGAAATAAAAATCAATCTAAGATTTTAAAATTCAATAGACATGGAATTGTTGAAGAAACGTCAAAATGAAAGTACGAAAGAAATGAAAAACTCATTAAGCCAAGTAAAAAAAAAACCCAGTGGACCATCTAACAAGCAGAATAGATCATGTAGGAAACAAAGATTTGCCACTGGGAGATAAAGTAGAGGAATCAATCACACATACCTGGATGGGAACCTCTTTCTCTAGGCTTAGGAAATTTTCTTATATGGTTTTGTTGAAATACTGTCCTCGAGTTCACTGTAGTAGTCTTCTTCTTCTGTTGGCATTATTTGATTGCTGTCTTCTCATGATGTCCCACATCTCCCCCAGGTTCTGTTCATGCATTTTTTTAAAGTTCTAATTGACCACCCTGACAAGACATGCTCACCAGTACAATAGTGGCACAAATACTATAGAAGTAACCAACCACTTCCTGGTAGGATATAAAGCCCTGTCCAAAAGATTAAACCCATTACTGGTATCATTATCAGAACCAAAAAAGTTATTGCTAGCCATAAGCCCTAGGATGTTGATCTTTCCTTTTCACTTTGTTTGAGATGAAGTTTCAGTTGTTCACTACTTAATATGCAAGACTGGTTGATCTGCAAGCCTCCAGTTCTCAGTCCCTACCTCCCATCTCTTAGTAGGGGCACACTGGGATTATTGTGTGCTTTGTTATTATTATGTGTGTTGCCACTTCTGGCTTTTTATATGAACTCAGGCTGTCAAGGTATATTCATTGAGCCATCTCCTAATACTCCAGTTCAGAATTCTTTTAGGAGCCCAGAACCCAGAGTTATATAGTATGTGTGTGTATCTTTACATCACGAGATGCTCAGAGCCTAAATACTTCAGGCCCGAAACTAAATAAGACAACCCAGAAAATATCTTCAGAGCCATCTTTCCACAATAAGAAAATCAAAAGAGAACTATAAAGGTAATCAGCATCACCTAAAACCCAGATCTGGATCATTTCTAATAAAAATTAACTGGGCTGTAATTCTGTTATACAAACAAACAAACAAGACAAGCAAGATGAAGTCAGAGGAAAATTCCAGGATTATTAAGAAAGTCCTTCCTCTGACATTTGGATGTTTTTAAAAGGCTTAACATTAGAACTTTCAACTTGTTTTGTGAGTGTAATAAAGACTGAAATGAGATAATTCCTTCAAAAATAGAAATCATAATGAGAAGTAGACTTCACTGAACTACAACAACTTGACAGAATATTTTGAAAGTGTTTTTAGAATAAAAACGAAACAGAACCCAAAGTAAACTTATGGCCTTGAGGTCAGCTGGTTGACCCTTTCACCTCCCAACTATCTTGGATCCTTGTAGACATTGTAAACAGAAGGAGCACAGAATAAAGGGTTGCCCTGCCTTGCAAATGAGAGACAAGACAGTGAGAAATCCCTTAATTCTAACCAATGAGAGAGCCATACCCTAGACCACCAAGGCGAGTTAATGCCATTAGAATCTCTTGAAGTGATAACTCTCCATCCCCATAAGACAATCACTCATAGGTCCCTGGCAGATAGGGGACTACACTTCCTATGTTAAAATCTGCCGCTTTGGTTCAATGTCTTCCTCAAAGTCAGTCTAACATACAGGCAGATGGCATCTCAAATAACTTCCCTCTCTCAGCCCTTAGTGATGACCTTTGAGCCTCTGACTTATAAAATGTCCCTTCCCTCTGTGTGGTAACACTGAAAAGCAAATGGGGGGGGGGTTTACTCTTCAAATGGAAATGCAGAATGTTTTCCAGTGGGTCTATTGTTTTGAGGTCCCCAAAGAGTCCTGTATTTGTAACCAGATCATGTGTGCTCTGAGTGTAGTTCTCTTCGAACTCTTTGACATACTCCCCAAACAAGGAATCTGATACTCTGAGTTGAAAATTCCACTGCAGTAGGCAAAACACCTGGAGCAAACTCTACAGTAGTTCTACTAGCTGTACCAAACCATCAGTGAGAAGCAACAGAAGGCACCAATCCTTCAGTCTCAGGTCTGCTCAGAGCCTGCACCAATCCTTCAAATACTCCTGCTTTGCCCAGAAAGAAAATAAATGGGCTACTATACTGCATTACCTCATCCAAGATTTCACAGCCAACAACAAAACTGCTGCCCCTTGGTTTCTTGTACCTGTGACTCAAATTACGTTTTGTCACTTGTCCCTCTTAAAGTTATTTGCTTTACCTAAATGATCTCTTCGGGATTTTCCCAGAATGCCTCACCTTCTTTTCTTTACCTAGGAAGGACAAGACTCTGTCCAGACTTGATTTCTCTTGGACTTCCATTCTCCTAACAAACTGTAGATGACTGGCTCTTCTGTTCAGGGACCAAAGAAATCCGTGACAAAGAATTTCATCCACCTGTGCTCAACTTTATCAGGAAAAGACGTAAAGGCTTAAAACATAAACAATTTTTCAAGTACACAATTCATTATTTAGGGCATAACTTATCAGAAGGGGGGAAAACATTGTCTGCTGATAGACTTCAGGCTGCATAAAGTTATCCATTAACGAAATAACCGTTGAAAAGCTTTCTAGATTTCCTGGATAGGACAGACAATGAGTGTCCAGCACTCCCACAGTGGCAGCACCTCCTCGGGAACTGGCAAGTGTTCAGGCGGGGCCCAGGCCTGAGCTGGCTTTCTCTGTGGAGCTTTTCACCCGGTTTCTACCTTTAGTTCTCCTTTTTCTGTTTGCTATTGTTGTTTTTGTCATTGGGGGTTATTGCTTGAGACAGGGTTCCACTGTATAGCCCAGGCTGCCCTCAAACTTGCTACCCTCCTGAGAACTGAGATCACAAATGTGTTCCTGCATACCCAGCTACAAAGAGCTGCATCTGTGCATAAGAGATCTGATAAAGCTTTAGAGTTTCAATTCAATTTTGTGGAAACTGTGCAAATCCCAATGCTAACTACAGTGTTGCTCCTAACCCAGTGACAAGGCATATCGTGCCTTTGTCTTAGGACAAAAGCTGCCACTGCAATACTTACTGATATCCCCACTGACTAGTGCTCATCTCCGGACCAGACATTATATTCTTCAAGGACTGCTGACTGGAGCACACACTTACCAACCTGCTGATTAGCCCCTCCTCTGCTCCGCTTCATCCTGTTTGGCTGTGGGATCCTGTAGCATGTCCCTGCTTTACTCCTTACTCCTAACAGGAGAGCTGTGCTATGACTCAGTGAGCCATGACTCTGCCTTGTTCCATGTGTTAGAAGCCCCTCCTGAAAACTCAGGCTATGTTCTTTGTTGATAGATAATATCTCAAAACTGAAGCTGAAAGTTATCAAGCAAAATATGCCTTCAAAAACTGTCTCTCTGCTTTAGAATAAGATCCTTCACCTGAAGTGAAATGCGCCCATACTCAAGTCATACTACACTTACTGGACTTTCTCTGCCATTTAAAAACCAGAGAGCAAACATATATACTGGTGAAAGGCCTGGTTGGAGTTGATCCATAATTTGAAATATGCTGAAAACAAAAGAATCCCCCACCACCACCTATGATAGGAGTATAGTATGGGTAGCATGCTAAGAAGCTTTGTGATGGAGCATACTTCTTAGAGAGACAGAAACCGAAGGAAGTGCCTGGGTGGCCATTACCCCAAATGCTTTCTTCGCTTCGTTGATCTCATTCCACAGAGTACCAGTCTCTGGGAGGATTCTAGGAGGTGATTAGAAAACATTGGTGTGTAGCCTCTTGTTTTGAAAAGGAAAATGGAATGAATCTGGCTACGTCTGTAACTTGGTAAAGTCTAAGGCTGTCAAGACTGCTGTTTGGTGACACCAGATGGATTTAGTGTGACGTTCTCAAAGCTCTCCACAGAAGCTAGCTTGTAACAACTTGGCTAGTTCCTTAAATCAGCACTGGTGGGTAAATTTAGGGGTAAAAAAGGTCACTTTCAGGTCTTATGTCCTCTGTCAACAGTGATCCTAGAAAAAGAGCAAGATGGGTATGGCCAGGGTCCAAGGATCTGAGCCTCTGGAGCCCTTGTAATACCTTCATGTGGAATTTATTTAGCTTTTACACTCTACAAGATCTTTTATTTTTTCACTGTAGTTATTGAATGTTTATTTTATAATGGTTGGAATATTTATTTACTGAAAAGCTTACCTAAAGATTAGATTTTGTCCTTCAAACCTGGATCATTCTTACTTTTATATTAACTGACTAAAGAATATACTTTATAGAAGTAGTTACTTTAATCTCTGCAAGGTAGTACTCTTTACTGAAAAAAACTGCTCTGTCCTTGGGGAAGACTTTAAAGAATCAAGAAAATCCATAAATTAAATTTATCAAAACATTCAGGAGCCCTAGCTGTCCCTTAGATAAAGATACTTCCATTTGCAGTTATGGACATACAGTCCACTCTCTTGGAGACACTTTGGCCATTTCCCCAAGAAGGAATGACTAGAAGACCCATATATCTAGAAAGTTCATGCCCAATATTATATACCTGCTTATTGGAGAAATACTACAAATGACTTATACTATACTCAGTGCCTCCCCACATCTTCCTTCTTCATGATCCCAAGCTATGAAGTTTCACATATTAGAGGAGATATTAGAGAAAAACCTCTCTAGAAATAGGAGGGAAAACCAAATGAGAAAAATACCCAAGAGTCATCTATCTGTAGGTTAACATTTTATAAATAATTAAGAAATACAGAATCCCTCTCCAAGAGAATGCAAAGGAGACACCAAACTCAGAGCTGTCAGATCTTCCAGAGCAAACTATCTCTGAAAGTGCTTGGCTGACTTAGACCTTCAAAGAGATTGCAATGGACAGTGGAAAGCTTCTGCCTATGACATTGGACAAGACCCCTGTCTAAACCTTAGGTGGCCTTTTTTAAATCTGCTTGCCTGTTATCATTATTGTTGCATTTTTTATTCATCTATTATCACCATCTACTCATAATGAGTCTTTACTTTCTTTTATTCCTTCATTTTTCTGTATTAGGTCACAACAGACTCACAAGGATGACCACTCTTTCCACTTCTATCCAATATGGTGATTCAAGTCTTAGCCAGAGCAATAAAATAAGAGAAGAAAATAAAAGGGGCACAAATAAGAAAACAACGAGTAAAAGTATTCTAATTTGTAGATTATATGATTTTCTACAGCAGATACCCAAGGATTTTACCAAAGAACTCTTAGAGCTTGTAAACACATTCAGAAAAGTAGAAGAATAGAAAATAAATTACACAAAAATCTGTAGTCTTTCTTCATATCAATGACAGAGTGAATGATAAATGAGGGATACAATTCCACTCACAATAGCTACATACAAACAAACCTGGGAATAAGCCTAATGAATGAAGCAAGACCTCTACAGTAAAACATTAAGACACTGAAGGAAAAAAATTGAAGAAGACACTAGGAATCAATAGGCCTTCCATGCTCATGTGGAAGAATTGATCTTGTGAAAATGGTGATCCTACCAAAAGCAATGTAAAGATCTGAAGCAATTCTGATCAAATGTATATAGAGGCATGAAAGACCAAGAAGAGCCAAAGTAATTATGGGCAAAACAAAAGCTGTGGGAAGACTCAACAAACTTCATTTCAAATTTTACTACAGAAAAATAGTAATAAAAAAAAAAACATGGTACTGGAGCCAAAACAGACATTCAAATCAATGGAATAGAACTGATGACCCAAATACATGTCCACTTAACTAAAGTGACATGATTTTTGACAAGGATGCCAAAAATACACATTGGAGAAAAGAAAGCACCTCTAACAAAATTTGCTGAGAAAACTGCATTTCAGCATTCAAAAAAATGAAACTAGAATCTTACTTCTTCCACTGCACAAAACTCAACTCCAGACAAATCGAGCTCCTCAACTTAAGAACTTGACACCCTGAAACTGCTAGAGGAAAAAGTAAGGAATACTCTTCCATGTACAGGCACAGCTTCTGAACAGCAAAGGAAATGGTGAAGCAAGTGACTAGGAAACCCCCAGAGTGGGAATACCAATATTTGACAGCTGTCCATTTGGCACAGAATTGGTGTCTAGAACGCATACACAAAAATAAACCACAAAAACCAAATATTGAGACAATAACTTAATTTTTAAAAATGTAGTACAAAATGCAAGGGGCACTAGGGTGAATTGAAAAGAGGCAGTGGTGGATAGATATGATCAAAATATACATTGTATGGATGTATGGAACATACAAAGAATTAAAAATATTACTTAAGACTTAAATATTCTACAGAACTGAATGGAAAATTCCCAAAAGAAGAAATACAAATCAGTAGTAAATACTGGAAAAGGTGCTTAGAATCCTTAGTCATAAGGGAAATGCAGACTAAAACTACTTTATAATTCCATCTCAACCCAGTCAGAATGGCTGTCATCCGAAATACAAATGGTGGTGTGGATATGGCAAAAGGGAAACTCTCATACCCTGCCATATGCCCCAGCTAATCATACTCCAAATGGACTTTATATCCTACTACAGAGATATTAGCACATCTATGTTTCTTGTGGCTCAGTTCACAATAATTAGGAAATAGAATCAATCTTGCCCCAAAAGATTAATTGGGCAAGAAAAATATTATATGTATATTTAATGGAACATTTACTCAGCTATAAAGAAAAATGAAGTCATGAAATATACAGGTAAATGGGTGGAACTGGAAAAAGTTACACTCGGTGAGGTAATGAGGTAACCAAGGGCCAGAAGGGCAAACACGGCATGCTCTTTCTCATGTGTGGATTCTAGCTTCAAATCTTTTGTCTTCTATTTATCTTACAGCACAAGCAGAAACCAAGCAACTGAAAGGCATCTTTTGGGGGGGGGGGAACATTTTAAGGGATGGTGCATAGTAGATTATAACAAAAGTAGAAAGGGAGAATAATGGGCCTGGAATAGCACATGCATGGAGGGCTGCAGAAGTGGAAGGAAAGGCAGGAAGCCCAAAGAAAAAGTGTATGAAGAACTACATTCAAACCTACTATCTCATGACCCAGTTAAAATATGCATATTGCTAAGTTAAATCCTAAACAGTGATTAAAAATAAAAATAAAAACAGACAAACAAGCTTCCATTAAAAGAGCAGTGTCTGACTTAAGGATCTTGTCAGCCAGTAGATGACAAGCAACTATACAGAGGCTTGGAAAGGGGGTTAAAGTCCCCAGATCCCAGAGAAGCCGCAGCTAACACTACCTCACTTTAGATGGAGCAGAGGCTGCCCAGGACTGACGAGGCATTTATGAGATTGTTTTTTTAAAACACTCATTTCTTGTAATTTTACAAGTCCTGGGTGGGTAAAAACCTAAGATGGTAAAATCTATTGCAGGTCAGACTTTCCAATGTAAAAACCACTGTGGTTCCTTTTGACAATTTATTGACAGGGGTTTGTGAAAGGTGGGAAACTGTGAGTGGAGAGTGTTGATGTGGAGGCCAAGGTATTTATATCCACAAAAGAGAGTTTTAGTAAATAGAACCTTACTCAAAGGGTTCACATTTATTATTTCAACATCCATTTTCTTTGTATTTAAGTGCAAGACATGAAGCTAAAACCAAACACTGCATGAGGCTGGTAAGATACCTTCTTTTCACTGATACCTAAAATTTGAAAGCACTTACAGATGTTTGCTTTTCATAGTTAGTGGTAAATTTCCCCAATCCTGAAAGTGGCAGATATTAATCTATCCACTTATTTTAACTTCTGAATATATAATTGATATTTTCACCCGGAACTTGGTGCCACACTGAAAAACTTTTGTGTGAACAATCTTCCATTGAATCAATGTCTAATATTTGCACAGTTGAGTGTGCATGTCATCATCTATTTACAAGGTGGAATTATGTAATAACATAATTGGCTGTCATAAAATCATGGAGCTGGGCATGCATCAGTCCAATGGCGTACATAACCCTAGCTCTCCTGACATATGGTCACTCCGTTCTGGCGTAAGCACTTCCAGTTTCAGGAAGCCAGCCTCACAATCTAAACAGAAATAGGTCCATGGCGTTGATCTCATCTTTATAAGCAAACCTTGTATGTTTTATATTGATCTACTGTTTGTGTTAGAAACAGCTCTTCAGGTTGGAAATTACCTTCATCACTTGTATCACTCATGAGTAAGAGCAGAAAGAAAGAGGTGAGGGCATCTGAGAAAAGATGCTGAATAATTGCTGGAACTCATGAAAAACCGCTACCAATGAATCCAGCCTCAAACGGGAACAAGCCCTGGAGTTCTGCTGCTCTGAGCCAGTCTGTCTGAGGAATGTTCAGATCTTCTTTCTGCAGCGTGATCACCAACATCTAACACCATATCTGCTTCTGTGGTTTAGTTCTAATGAGACTGGGATATTAAAAGACTCCACCAGTCTCTGGATATCTGCTGGTTAAATAGTGAATACTAAAAGAAGTCTGTGAGTTATAAGAAAAAAGAAGTGGTAACTGTATGTCAATATGCCTATCCATAGACTCCACCACAGCCTGTGCAAACTCCAACCAACTCCAGCACCTGATAAAGGTCACAAGCCTATGACCACAGGTTCCTCACCTATTCCAAGGTTCCTGCTTCCTCGTAGAACCCAGACTCATGCTGTCACCTGACTGAAATCATAGACCTGTGATTTCACCTCTCCTCTGTCTCCTGAGTAAACTCAGAGTGCCTTTGGCATCTATCTGAAGTCACAAACCTGTAACCCCAGACCCTGACCATCCCTAGCTGTGAACTTACTTTCACACAACAAATGAGTTAGCCAAGCCAGAATCACCTTGCCATCCTGCACACAATTCAGCAACAATCATTCCCAATATGGAACTCCCAGCCTCACTTAACAGAGCTTGAACCCTCTAATCCAGGTAAGTCCAATTTGAATACCCCCTCAGTGTGGGTTGACTAGAAACTAACACAAAAGTCTAAATCAATGAAGGAACTCCAGATATACAAGGACCATTGTGAAGCAGAAGGAATATGAAAAACTAAAACAAATATATCTCTTTGAGAAATCAACCACTCCAAAGCAATGGTCCCCAATCAAAGCAACTTAGATGAAACTACAGACAAAGAATTTAAAGGACAATTATAAATAAGTTCAAATATTTCAAAGGGATTATGAATAGACTCCATAATGAATTTAAGGATGATAGGAATAACCTCCTCAATGAATCCAAAAGAACCTCAAGCAGAGAAAGGAGTAAATTTAGGAAATGAAGTTAGAATTCAACAAAATGGTAAGAATGTTGAAGAAAAGCCAAACAGAAATTAAACTTGAATAGAAATTTCAGTTATGCAAATAAAGAAGCTCAGTAGAAAAAGGTGAGTCATGTGGAAGACAGACATCAGAGCTTGAGGACAAGAAGAGAAATATGGTCATTCAATCAAACTAGTAAATTCAAAAAAAATGAGTGAATACAATGTGTAAGGTCTTAAGGACACCATGAAAAGACCAAGTCTATTAATTATATACATGGAAGAAGGAGAATTCCACGTCAACAGCATAGAAATTATTTTCAATAAAATCAGAAGACATGTTTCCAAGTCTAGAGAAAGAGATGCTTATCTACGTACAAGAGACATCCAGAATATCAAAGAGACAGAAACAGATAAGAAACTCTTTGTGTCATATGACTAAAAATGATGAATATACAAAACAAAACAAAAAAATCTACAAAAGCTTCAAGAGATCATCAAAAGACCACAAGCAAAAGCAAGCCATCAAAATAACACTTGAGTTTTCAACAGAAACTCTAAAAGTCAGAGGGCTTGGAAAGATGTATTTTAAGTTTCAAAAGACCACGACCAGCAACAATTCTACCCAGCAAATCTACCTATCAAGATTGAAGAAAAAAAATAAAAGCTTTCTGTGGTAAAAATGGGAAAAAAGAATTCATGGCTGTTAAGATAGCTCTACAGAGGGTATTGGAAGCAACACTGTTGATTAAGAAGACAAGCATGCCAACAGGTATGGTGGGGAGACCAACAGGTTATTAAGTAAAAAAAAAAAAAAAAACCACTGACAAATCCAGAAAATAGCAGGAATTAGAACAGACATTTCAATAAAAATAAAAATAAATGGTATTGATTGCCCAACTAAAAGATACAGAAATAAATCTCAGTGTCAAAGACAGACACTACCTTAGGATGAAATAATAAGCAAAGATATTAGAAGAAGATGGAAGCAGGAAGCAAGCAGGTTTTTCTTTTCTAATAGTGAACAAAACAGGATTAGCCTAGAATTAGTCAGAAGAGATGAAGGAGGCCACGTCACACTAATTAAAGAGACAATCCACGAAAAGGAAACGGCAAGTCTAAACCTATGCACGGGACACAAGTGCTGCCAACTTGATAAAAGACACACTACTGGATGTAAAGTCATGGATTAATCACAGCACAATAACAGGCCGTCAGACAAACAAAAAATAAACCGAGAAACACTGGAGTCAAGAGACATCATAAATCCAAATGTGCCCAACACACAGTGGCAGGATATTGAGTTCAAATACTACAGAAAGCACATTCTTCTCAGGAACCCATGTGACTTACTCTAAAATGATCTCATATTAACATACAAAGGCAGTCTCAACAAATACAGGAAATTTAAATAACTTTTGGTGTCACATAATAAAGGTGGAAATTAACACCAAGAAAAAACAACAAAACAATACATGAACTCATGGAGATTAAACAACATACCTACATAATGATGACTATATCACTGAAGAAATAATAAAAGAAATTTTAAAAATTGAATATGAATGAAAAATCTAAACACAATATGCCAAAAGCTGTCAGATACAGTGAAAGAAGTCCTAAGAGTGGGGCTTGTAGCTTTAAGTGCCTATGTTAAAAAATATCAGAGCAATCTCAAATAAATAACTTATTGATGCACATTAAGGACTTAGGTAAATATAAGAACAAACCAAATCCCAAAATAGTAGATGGTAAAAATATTGAAGAATGGGACAGAAATCAATGGTATAGAAATGGGAAAAAAAAAGTAACAAGAATCAATAAAACTAAATTTGGTTCTTTGAAATGGTAATAAGATTGGCAAACCCTTAGTTGAACTAGCCAAAAGAAAGAGATATAATACCCAAATTAAAATTACATACAAAAGTGGAAAACATCATAACAGATACCAGAGAACCTTACAAAGCCATAAAAATACAGCTTAAAAACATAGTACATGAAATTGGAACATCCACAGGAAATAAGTGAGTTCCTAGATGCATGTGACCTCCCCAAGTAAGAAGAGATAAAAATTTAGATTGGCCTATAACATGCAATGTGATTGAAGCAGTAATAAAATTCTCCTCCAGGGCTGGAGATTATTCAGTGGTTAAGAGCACTTGCTGTTTCTCCAGACCACCCAAGTCATTATAGAAATCAGTGTGGACATTTCTCAAAAAGCTGAGGATGACCCAGATATACCACTCCTGGGCATATGCTCCAAGAACTCCATACCACAGAAGTACCTGACCGTGAATATTGCTACTCTTTACATAACAGCTAAGAAATGGAATCAGCCTAGACTTCCATCAATGATGAACTGACAAAAGTTGGTACATGACTCAGTGGAATTCTATTCAGCAGAAAAAGAAAAATGAAACTATGAATTTTGCCAGAAAATGGATGATACTGGAAAATACTAAACTAAGTGAGGGTAACCCAAAGCCAGGAAGAGAAATTCCACGTTCTTGCTCATATATGAATCTTAACTTTGAAATTCTATGTTTCTATGTTTCTATGTTTAAATTACAGTGTCTATAGAGACCAAGAAGCAAGAATATCCATGGGATCCATGTAGTGGGGAAGAAGTTTTAGGGGGAGGATAGTAAAATATATGCAGTACAAATGTAGAAAGGGAAGTGATGGCTGTGGAATTGTTTAAACAGAGATAAGTGTGGGGGAATGGAGGGGAAGGCAAGGTTTGGTGAAAGGATCTACCAAAAGTTAGAATATATGGAAAAATCAATACAAGAGTCTGCTACTTTATAAGCAGAATTTTAATTAACAATAAAAGAATTTTAATTATAATAGAGGTATCTTGCATGGATGGACATTGCTCTTCCCAAGAGCTATAGTTGTTTTGTTTTGTTTTGTTTATTTCATTATGTTTTGTTTTTAATATTTCAGTGCCAGATGTGGGATACTTCCCTATGAGTTGGCCATGGAGACTCCAGAAACTCCCAAAACAATGGAAGCGATTGCTATTTGTGGTGGTTTAAATGAGAAATGTCCTCTCTAGACTCCAGTATTAAAATACTTAGTTCCCAGTCGGTTTCACTGTTTGGGGAAGTTTAAAAGGCATAGCCTTTTAAATGTTGTATGTCACCGGGAGGCAGGCTGGAGAACTTAGAGCCTCTCAGTGCTTCCAGTCTGCTCTCTGTTTCATTGTTGTGTTTGAAGATGTGAACTCTCAGCTTCCTGCTCTGGTCACCATGCCTTCCTGCTGCCATGCCTCCCCCTGGAGGACTCTTATCCCTAAGGAACTGTAAGTTATGGGTCGTGGTGCTTTATCACAACCACAGAAAAACTATTACACTATTATTCTTGATTGTCTGGCGGAAGTAAATGGTAAGACCCAATTGCTGAAGATACCACACACTGTGGGTACAACCCACAAACCCAAGCTGAACTGAAGTAGAAGCTTCCCCCTTACTGTTTCAGGTTCATAGTTCCAGAAGGCACCATGCAGGCTGATGAGCAGGAGGAATTTATCAAGGTTTTCCCCAGCTTTGGATGCCACATGACAATACCAACCTGTCCGAAAACATGTGCCTGCTGATGCAATACTGACATGAGTGTTTGGGAGGTAACCACCAGCTTTCTGAATGAATTTAAGGCTTGCTTTATGCCTGCTCCTATAAATCTGGTCAAAAAATCCATGCCTGGGGATATCACAGCTGGAGGGTAGAACTGACTGTAATATCGTACTAAACGGCCACTGTGGAGTCAAACTGCCTTATATGTATGTTTATATCCACAAACTTGTGGCACTCTCAGTTTAATCAGAGGGTGACAGTGAATGCAGAGACTCATAATTGTTCAACCTGCTGAGAATAAGTGATTGCTGAGTCCATAGCCCTAATGGGACATCTTTGTCACCCCTTCCAAAGTTAGGGAAAATGACAAAAATGGGGACAGAAAGATTATAAGAGCCAAAGTATAGAGAAGAATGTTATGAAATGCTGTCTCCCAGCCTTGTAATCATAAACACATTGTAGCTCTGGCAACCTGCACAAATACATACACATACACGTGCATACACACACACACACACACACACACACACACACACACACACACACACACGAGAGACAGAGAGAGAGAGAGAGAGAGAGAGA
>CABHPR010153978.1:0-16168 GCA_902168415.1 Peromyscus melanophrys | reverse complement strand
GAGAGAGAGAGAGAGAGAGAGAGAGAGAGAGAGAGAGACTACTGAAAAGAAGAAGGAGGCCGCCAGAAGTTGGAAGGGGTAAGAGGTAATTAGGCTGCATATGGACAGAATATACTGTATGCATATATAAAACTGACAAAAAGGTTTTCAAAGAATACCAGTACATTTCTACTAGATTGTCACTACACCAAGAAGTTTTCTAATTTCACTGATGTTTCTTTGCTCAACAGATTACTATGACATATAAGCTAGACACAGTCTCTGCTCATAAGCTGCCTACTGGTGGGGCCTGAATTTGTTTCTAGTTTCTCAAGCATCTGGAACAGCACATGTGACAACTTAACGCTAATTTTTATAACAATGAAGCTGAACCACTTTACAAGTTAATTGTCTACAAGCAATATATCATTGAAAAGCTGTACCACATACCACATAAAGGAAATGTCTTTTTTGAAAACCAGATGTGATAATGTCTGTTGAGTACTTAACTCAGAATATGTGTCACATTGCTGAGTGGTGTTTATGAAAATCTCATGTGATTCCTCATGTGTGTGTATGGAAAGTCTTTATCTGGTTTGTAGAACTCATATGCTCCCATTTTATTTGTTTTGTTTTTTTATTCTTTTATCGTTTTTAAAAACTGAGGTGGGGGAAGAATCAGGAACCCATCTCACATTATAGAAACCAGTTATTGGAAACCATGTTTTTATTCAAACACTAGTATAGGAATTTACTATCTTTGTTCACTAAGAAAACAAGATTTTAATTTTGTGAGTACCCAACAAAAATCAATAGCAACTTGTCAGCTATTGTGGAGAACTGGACATTTTGATGTAGAGATTGTCAGCTCAGGAGAGCAACACATGCTGCTCCTTGGTGCTGGGAAGATGTTTTTGTCCCTTTGGATTTCACTTTCTTTTTCAGGAGGAAATGAACCCTCTTTCAAGAGACACTTTATTTACATATGTCCAAGTCTCAGAACAAAACACAACATTTCCCCCAAGTGTCTGACAACATAATCATGAAATGCGATTGAGACCGATCATTATTTCAGGTGTCATATCAGGTACTTATATTCCAATGCTCATTCATTCATATCTGATTAATCAGGCAGATTGCAGCGGGGGCATCTTAGATAGGTTCAGAAACAAACCTGTATTACCTGGATGCAATCTTTGAGTGTCCCCAATGACCTCCACTGCTGCTTCCTGGGACTGTACTAGCCACTCTTCCTCTGAAGTCACAGAACTTAGACCTGCTCCCCTATGAGCATGTGGTGCTACCGGGCTGTCATCCCTAGATTGTCCAAGGCTGTAAGAGTGCTTGAATACCAACAATATGCACTCACTTCGGGTAGCCCTTCTTGTCTATTCACGCTCCACACTGACGGGGAATTCATTGTTCTAGACTTGCCTTAAGAGTAAATGTGCCGTGTTCCCATAGAACACATACAAATTCTTCATCAAGGAGTGCTCGAGAGTGGAGAGATGGCTCAGTGGTTAAGAGTCTGTACTGCTCTTGCAAAGGGTCAGGGTTCAGTTCTCAGCACCCATGTGCTGAGATCACAACCATCCATAATTCTAGCTCCAAGTGAACCAACACCTCTACTGGCCTCCACAAACACCAGGCACACACATGATGCATATATAGACATAAATATATCTTTTAAAAAAGAATCTACAATGTCTAAGACAGCAAAAGCCCTGACTTTTCTCTAGTTTTAGGCCCTGCAAATACCCTACCCTTGGAAACTTATTTATTCTCCCAGTACCAGCAGTACTTCTGGCTACCCATACTTTATCCTGTACACATACATAGTTGTCATCTGCTACCTCCACTTCATTCCAAAAGAAGGGCTGACCATGGTCTTCTCCTGCCAGATAGAGAGGATGTCAAAAAGAGAACTAGGCTCTGCCCCCTCTGCACTTCACATTTTGTCTGAACACATTTCTGCTATTCCCTAACCAATCTTCGTCTTTTGTTTCACTCTGCTTTTAATATAAATCATCCATAGTACAAAGATTCCACCAATTTTTATTTTTCATGATTTAAATATTCACATTTAAATTCAATATAGTACCCACCAGATCTTTTTGTATGTATTAGAAATGCATTCTAAAGTGTATATGAATTCTAATATGGAAATACAAAAGACCTAAAATAGAAAAAACTATTGTTAAAAAAGAATGAGAACAAGGTGGTTGTGCTGACTAGTTTTATGTCAACTTGACACAAGCTAAAGTCATCTGAGAGGAGGGAACCTCCTCTTTCTTAATTAAGAAAATGCCTCCATAACATTGGAGAGGCCTGTAAGGCATTTCCTTAGTAGGTGTTTGATGAGGAAGGACCAAGCCCATTGTGGGTGGGGCCATCCCTGGGCTAGTGGTTCTGGGCTCTATAAAAAGACAGGCTGAGCAAGCCATGAGAAGCAAGCCAGTAAGCAGCACCCTTCCATGGCCTCCGCATCAGCTCCTGCCTCCAGGTTCCTGCCCTGCTCAGGTTCCTGCCCTGACTTCCTTTAATTATGAACAAATCCTTTCTACTTCAACTTGCTTCTGGTCATGTTGTTTTATTATAACAATAGAATCCCTGACTAAGACAGTTGTCCATGCCTATAACACCAGCATGTGGGAAGCCTAAGCAGGAGAACTGCCTTGATTCCAAGGCTAGCCTGGGCTACATGATAAGATACAGGCCAACCTGGGGTACAGAGTGAGATTCTGCCAACAACAACAATAAATATTAAGAGAACAAAGCTGAAAGAGTTCTTGATTTTAATAATACCTATAAGGCTATGGTAACCTAGAAAATGTACAGGAATGTACATATGGGAACAAAAAAATCCACAGGGAACAGTATGTAATACAAATAGTTTAAATTCCTTTGGAAACACCTAACTTCTAACAGAGTCTAACGTTTGTTGAAAACTTATTAACTGAATGGAAAATGAATAAACAAACTGCGTTCTTTGAAAGACATTAGTAGGAAGGTTCTTATCATGGAGATTTGCTGAACCTGGGCTAAGGGCTGCCGTTTGAGGTGGTGTAAGGACTCTAAGCATCAAGACGACAATAGGAGACAGAAGTAGTTAGTCAGAGTGCCTGGAAAAGCACACCACGCTATCACGTCCCAAATAACAGAAGCAGCTTGGCTTTCTCATTAGAACATTTGATAAAAGACACACGTTTGGAGATCCCCGCTGCTGGGAGCACATGGGGACCCCCAAATGGCAGGATAAATGTCACTGTTTTGTGACCAGCTGCAACTGTCAAGAGGGTGTGAGGAACACTGTGAAAGGGTGATGGACCATCTTGCTAAAAGCTCACATCAAGGGAGCTTCCACCAGGAGCATCAAACAGACTCCAACTGGGCCACCAGTACTGCTGGTTTAAAAAAATAGTCCCCATCTTTCTAGAAAGGCATTGCTTATTGTTTCTGTCACTCAGCTGAAGGCAGAGATTGTTTCAATACATTCCTCCTCGAAAGGTGAAAAATCATTCCCTGCGGAAAAGCCAGAAGCAAGAAGGTCTCTGGGGGCATCATCGTGCAATGGAAAATGTGAGATGAATACCAATCTTCAACTTTTAGTAGAGGGTAGGGACAGGAAAAAGGGTAAGAGCTAAGAATAGAATAACTGGAATAGTGTTTGAAATTTCCAATGAGACAAGTGTTGAACAGGAACCAATGTAAATGCTACAAACTGCTGAGGAACTTCAAACCAAACTGAGGATTCAGCAATACCTTCATTGCTAGAAAGAACTGAGCCTTTGGGGTTTTGTTGTTATTATTGTTGTTGTTTTCCAATTTCTTCTCCAAATAAATGAAGATACTAAAACTTGGAATATTCAATACCTGAATTCCACCAAACTATTTTAACTGCTGAAGTTTCCCAATATGAAGTATTTCTCTTTCAACATGCCAGGATTTCTTAAATACTGTTAAATAAAATTTTC
The DNA here is from genome assembly GCA_902168415.1 of Peromyscus melanophrys. Lineage (NCBI taxonomy): Eukaryota > Metazoa > Chordata > Mammalia > Rodentia > Cricetidae > Peromyscus > Peromyscus melanophrys. The sequence goes on along the minus strand of CABHPR010153978.1, from coordinate 12,215 downwards.
CAATTTTCTCCCTCTGTTAACACTATGGTCTAGAATTTGAAAGCCACTACTCAAATCAGAATACTTCTTAGAAGACTGAAAGACTGTGGCTGGAGAGAAGGCTCGGGGATAAAGAACATTTGCTGCTTCTGCTGAGGACCCAGGTAAGTTCCCCGCACGCACATCAGGCGGTTTACAACCACCTGTAGTTCATCCTCAGGGGATCCAACAACCTCTTCTGACCACCTGTACACACGTCGTGCACATACATACACTCATGCACACATACATATGCAAACACATAAAATAGACAAATCTTTAAAAAAGGACCCACACATCCCCCCCCAAAAAAAGATTTCAAAGTTGAATTCTGCTTTTGCCTCAAATTTTTCTATTAAAAATAAACTTGGGCATGAAATTTAAATATCTAATGCAAAAATATGATGATAAAGGTTGTTTTTCTTAATAGTAAATAAAATGGCTAGTATGTTATAATAATTTTGCTGCTATGATTATTGATACCTAGGAGAAATTTGCTTTGTGCTGAAGTATAAAGTATTTGCAATGAATACACTTACACTACTGAATATAAAATAGTAATGGTTGAAAAAAAGCACGAAAGTACAAAATAGGAAAAAGAACCTCTTAGTTCTACCGTTAGAATACAGCTGAGATTTTCAGAGTACATTTCTTCCTTGAGTGCAAGGATGGTGTCAGCTTTTGATGTCCTTCATGTTATTATAATGTACGAAGCCCCACTCTCTCTCTCACTGGTAGATGTCACAGCAGTAACAAAGTCAGCCATGGGACATTTCCATGAGGCCATCTGGTACCCCACCTTTAACATAGCTCACTGGCAGTGGGAAGTGAAACTCTTTCTCAAGGTACTGACTTCAGCAACCTTATGTGAATCAATCAAATATATTTCAGGACTTCCCTAGGTCCACAGCAGACAGGCCTTGAAATATGACATTTATCCATAAAAGTAGTATTTTCAAACTGAAAGAATCTATAATAGTTTTTAGAGTGCAACCTCATTGTTTTATGAGCACTCTTGGCTTATGTTGGTTACACAGTCACGTAGTTAACTGGGCTTGCTGATTGATCTGTAGGGCTTTCCACAACACACACTCCCTGTCCATCATTTGTCACTAAATTTAGTAGCTGGTGCAGGAGGAGTTCTGGAGCTCTCCCAGCCCCTCACACACTGCCTTAGTTCTTAAGGTAGCTAGCTTTTGAAAGCTGTAAAAAGAAATGAAGCACTCACTATGTGAATATTCTATCCTTGTCTGTCTTGAATCCATGCACAGTCTCTGACAGATCAATACAAACATGTTCTGTAGCTCTCTTGAGCCTTCTTTGAGGATGAGCTCTTCATTTTCTAAGGACAAACACAGTCTTTGAGTCTACTATATGGCAAAGAAGGGCTTTTGATAGCAAGAATAAAGGTCATTCTTGATCAAGCCTTTGGTCCTCTGTCATTCCAGTAATCCCTACCTCCAAATAATCTGAAGTAAAAGACATGTTTTCAAAGCAGAGAACACAACCCTTAAAGATAAGAAAGAATTCTGCTGCATGGGAGCTATCATAATGATGAGTCAAAGAAACAATAATGCTCAATTGTTATGGAGGACAGAAGATAATTTAAAGGATATCCTTTTTTTCACCCAATTCTCCCTTATCACATTCTCCTGGCATAAGAAGATTCTGTTGAAAATGTATAGACCACGGGATAGAAGTTGCCATAAAAACTGTCTCCTACTCCCACTCCTGTATGCCTGGTCAGTTCAAGGTCTAATAAATGGACAACACCTTTGGGTTTCTTAAACAGCTCTTACTCAGTAGCCATGTTCTTGCCCCAGTCGGTAACACTATTTCCTTTTACTGCAAACATTCCTCCTAAGCCAGGCTCTCTGTACAGAGGAACGGAAAGATAGGGCTCCTAATGAGGGAAGGACACCTCATGACCTGGGAGAGGTGGCAGCCATCAGTGGAGAGATAGACAGCCACAAAATCAGATAGAGACTAGTCCGTGTGTTTGTCCAGTGTTCTCCCAGGTTTGCAGTTAATCCTGTGCACACGACAGTTCTTCCTGGACTCAACTGGCAACCTAATTTAACAAAGCAAATGTGTGCTGTGATAGCTTAGGTTTGTATAGCAAAACCCCATCTGCCCTAAGGTCTTTTCAATTAGAACCTCACTTGTCCAGAACTTGGTCAAGAACCCATGAGCCATACTTGTCCCTAAGAAATGTAACGAGCTGGTACAAAGTTCAGACTCGGACTCTATGTGTGTGATTCTTGGGAGAGGCCTCATCCAAAGCAATTCATTTTCATCTTTATGTAATTCTATCCAGCATGACTATAAGATTTGTCAGTACACAAATAGATTAGAAATCATGTTTAAGAGATAGATGGTTGACTCAGTCACCTGATAGTGAAAGAAAGAAAAACCCTGAGGGTCATTATCCCATAGCTACCTAGATGTGGATTTCCTCAAGGAATGACGCAGCAGCACACTCCATAGCTTCTTAAAGGAACCCCCTCTTTATTTCCTAAACTGAGACTGTCAGCAAATGTCAGAAAAGAGGAGGAATGTCTTTGTTTTCTTCCTGCATGCCCCATGGCAACTTACAGTGCAAATCTAATTTAATACAGCTTCATTTGAACATCCTCTGTTTCTCAGCAGCCTTTTAGTTCCCCCCAAATGCTTCCTGCTATTTTGTAATCATATTATGGGTGTCTGTCTCTTACAGTAGATTATGAACTCCATTTAGCAGGGAGCCCTGGCTCACTATTGACTGTCTAATCCTAATTCTGTGATCACCACATAAAAGAGGTTTGAGAAATAAATGTTGGGCAAATGAGGAAATATAACCAGAGAAGCATTTATTATCACATACCACTTTGGAAACATTTCTTTAAATTTAGGGATGATCCAAAGACAGACGGCAAAAGGATGTTTATTTCATGGAAAAACTGCACAGGTGGGAGAAGATAACCACTTATTGACGGTTATCATGTATAAGGAGAACAAATCCTCACAATAACATGGCAAAGAAGGTATGATCAGTCCTCACTGAATGGATGAAGATGCCCAAGTTAAGCAACTTTCCATTTGATGCAATTAGTGGTAAAACCTGCTGCAAGCCTGAGGTCTGTATTGCATTGCTTTGATGAATAAAGCTTCAATTATCTTCATTTGAGGAATAACTCATGCATTATCTGGAATACTACATTGTCCAGAAATAAGACTTGAAGTCTAAAGGGTCTAATTAAGATAGGAGGAAGGCCTTGTTGACTGGGGCTGAGTCAAGTGTCTGAGACTCAAGACAAATAGACCAGGTTCAAAAGGCAGACAGAAATCATAAAGAGGCAGAATCAAAAGGCAAGAGTCCCTGCAAACAGGATCTGAGTCACGCTTCAGCCCACTGAAATCTAGCTGCCACCTCCAAACTTTCCCAAACAGTTCTCACTAAGGTCATCAATGACTTTGGCATCTCCAAATCCCATGAGTGGCATTTGGTCATTCTCTTACCTCACATCCCAGTAGCATTTGGCTGTCTAACCATATCCTCCTTTATGAATCATTGTTTATCCTTGGCCTCCCTGGCCACACTCTCTGCAAGTCTTCCTCTTCCCTATCTGCTGCTCCATCTCAATCTCTTTGCCACCTCATCATCCTCACCTCAGTAGTAAATGTGGTTTTTTTTTCAATATTAAGGTAAGACTTCCTTGTCTGAAGCTTCCTCCCTTCTCTCCTGTTGTCCTCTCATCTCTCTCCCACTCTCTCTCTCTCTCTCTCTCTCTCTCTCTCTCTCTCTCTCTCTCTCGATAAACTCACTAATTTCCATGACTTTAAATGCTGTTGACAGCTGGAAGACTTTAAGATGTTATGTCCTACCATGGAACAATTCTTTTCTACACCATGAATATCTATTACTCTCATTTGCTAATAAAAAGCTGATTGACTGATGGCTGGGCAGGAAGAGATTGAGCAGGAAGAGATTGAAGAGATTGGCAGAAAGACAGCCAGACTAGGAGAATGCTGGGAAGAGAAAGGGTAGAGACAGAGTCACCAGCAAACACTGAGAAGCAAGATGAGAATGTCATACTGAGAAAAGGTACCAAGCCACGTGGCTAAACAGATAAGAATTATGGGTTAATTTAAGTGTAACAGCTAGTTAGTAATAAGCCTGAGCTATCGACTGAGCATTTATAATTAATATAAGCCTTTGTGTGATAATTTGGGAAGCAGCTGCCAGGTATTTGGGAAAGGAAATCAGGACAGGAAACTTCCACTTACAATGCCCCATCCCACATTACATTCCTGGACATAAGACTTGATTTTCCAACTGTCTATTTGGCATTGCTAATTAAATATACCAAACTTTAAACTATATAAATTGAAATCATCATGGCAATCACATTTTTGTTTGACCATGGTGCCTAAGGTATGAAACCTAGGGCCTCAAGTATTGAAACCACTAAGCCACATTTTAAGCCCTGATTTGTTTTTTTCTGGTTGTCTCAATATTAAAAGATGAGCATGTCCACTCAAGTAAAGTCAGGAATGGCATGCATCCTTATCACTGTCTCCCTCAAACTTTATCTATAAACCTATCATTTTTAATGTCTGAGGAGACTAGGCTCTGCCCATGTCTACCTCTCTCTTATAACATCTTATTTGGATAAACTATTTTTAAATATATTTTAGGACCACTCCCAATTGTTCTCTCTACTTCTACCCTTGGGGCCTCTGATACATTCCTGAATACATTCCCCATGTTGTCACTAAAGACATCGCTTTAAAATTCTACTCTGACTATATTATCCCACCAATTACACTCTAAAGCTCCAAGTTTTTAACATCATCTACATTTTCCTGCAAAACCTGACTTAACCTTTGATTTATAGATCCATCTCAATCTATACCAATTCTGCATGTCTAGGCTCAATCACTAACCTTAACTTGGTGTCCCACCATCTTCAGTGCTTTAATGTGTTCTACACGCTCTTCATGGCCTCTACCACCATTCTGAACTTTGTTAACACTTTATTTCAACTCAAAGTAGATTCTATTCAATGGATTTCTGCCACCCCCCCCCTGAAATACACACAGATAGTCTGATCCCCATAAGTCATTGGTCCATTAGTCACGGACCTATTAGTCACGGATGCTGATATGCTTTTAGAGTTTGATTAATGTTTTGCTTTCTCAGTGACCTATAAGCTGTAATAAGACAAGGGCTTTGGAAATTATTCATCATTTAATCTCAGCAGCGAGTACAGTGTTTTGCACTTAGCCAATTCATGAGTACTTGTCAAAAGAAGGAATGAAGGAAAGTGGGGAGCTTGAGAACATACTTAACTGATGAGTCCAGCAGAAGCAGACAGTGTCTAGGTTTCAGGTGATATGAGGGCTATCTATGGACAGTGTGTATCACTTATCTATGTGCCAATGAATTATTGCATTCTTTCATTTCTTTGGCTTCATGAGGCTGAGTTGCTGACAACAAATTTCTATTGTGGTATTTGCTGTTTGGGGCAAATCATATTATTTTGTAATGGCCCTCTAACTCAGAACTTAAGATTTATTTCCATGATAGAAATTTGTAATGCTTTTAAACTGGCCAAAACAGTTGTTTCATTCAGTTAAAACGACAAGTCTGTACAGAAACAACCTTCCATAGATTTGACAGAACTTGATCAACTCTTAAGACCGCCTCCCTGTTCCTGCCACTAGCTTCTCTCTCTCTGACGAGATGTCAGCAAGGCCTAAATACCATTCCCAATGGACTAAGATTTTGTGAACTGATTTATATCCAACAATTCTTCTTTGGGCAACAGTGTTCAAGTACTAACTCATCAAACTCATTCATTCACTTGTGACATTGCAGTGAGATTGACCCACCTCAAGCTCCTAGGACCTGGGATAGTCAGTGCACAGTATCACTTTATGTTGTGGAATAGAATATTGGTTTAACTATGTAAAGATGTGCTGCATTGGTTTATGCTTCATTTGTTTAACTACGTAAAGATGTGTTGCTATTTCACCTTGCCTTGCTAAGGCACCTGATTGATCTAATAAAAAGCTGAACAGCCAATAGCTAGGCAGAGGAGGGTTAGGCAGGACTGGTGGGTAGAGAGAAAATGGGAGCCAGCCAGCCAGGAGGAGCCAGCCAGCTGGGGGCCAGCCAGCTGGGGGCCAGACAGACAGACAGGGAGGAGGCAGGAAAGCAGGATGGACAGCACATATATGAGGTAAAGGAGTCTTGGGGCAGCACATAGATTAATAGAAATGGGTTAATTAAAGTTTTAAAAAGCTAGCTAGAAACAAGCCTGAGCTAAGGCTGAGAATTCATAATTAATTATAAGTCTACATGTCATGATTTTGGGGCTGGTGGTCCAAAAAAGCCTACTACAAGCTCATGTGAAGGTTATTTCTAAATATCAAGTTGACTGAACTAGGAAATACTTAGAAACCGGGCAAAGAATTATTTGAGGGGTATGCTCATGAGGGTGCTTCTGATACAGATTTATATGAATCAGTGGACTCAATGGGTTTAATGTGAGTAGCCACTATCCATCAGCTGGGGCCCTACAGAGGGAAAAAAAAACAAAGGAAAACTGAATATGTCTATGTTCTGAGCTGGGACATTCTCTTCCTCTGGATTCCACAGCATTACAGTGATCTCCAGGTTCTCAGGCCTTTAGCCTTGGGCTAAGAGGCACACAATTAGCTTTCTGGTCCTGGTGATGTAAGAATAGACCATCTTACATCCCAGGGGCTCTAAGTTGTTGATAGCCCATAATGGTTAATCACTGTCAACTTGACTGGATTTGGAATAATCACTTAGGAGACACACTTCTGGACATGTTTGTGTGGGTTTTCTAGAGAAGTGTAACTGAAGAAGGAAGACACAACTTGAAAGTAGATGGCATTATGCCATAGGCTGGATAAAACATGCCAGATTGGTTAAAAAGAAAAATGGACAAACACAAGCATAAACACCAGCCATTCATCCCTTTCTGTTTCCTGACTGTGGATGCAGTATGACCGACCACCTCATACTCCCACTGACATATCCTCCCACCATGATGGAATATATCCCTTCAAACTATGAACCAAAATAAAGCTTCCTTTCCTTAAGATGTGCTTGTCAGCACTTTGGTCACAGCAATGAGAAATGTCACTGATGTCACAACCTGCTGTGGGATTCCTCAGCCTTCAAATCATGTAGGGCAATTCCCAGAATAAATCACCTCCCCTCTATCCATCTAGCTAACTAGCTAACTATTGATTGGTTTATCATCTATCTATCTATCTATCTATCTATCCATCTATCATCTATCTACCTACTTACCTATCTACCTACCTACATACCTACCTATCTACATACCCATCTATTACTACATATATGCTGATTCTATTTCTCTGGGGAGCTATGATCAATCAGAGTGATGACTGCAGGCACTAATGTGGTGATATTTTATTTGTGCTTTAATAAATAAAGCTTACCTGGTGATCAGAGGAAAAAAATCAGCCATTATAAGTAAACAAAGATGTCAGGCAATGGTAGCACATGCCTTTAATCCTATCACTTGGCAGGCAGGGATCTATCTGGATCTCTGTGAGTTCAAGGCCACACTGGAAACAGAGTCAGATGTGGTGACACACACCTTAAATTCCAACACTAGCTAACCATGGAGGTCTGTACAGACAGACAGGAAGTGATAGAGCTGGGCAGGAAGAGAAAGTGATGTAGCTGGACAGAGAGAGCAAATCAGATGGCAGAGCAGCAAGGCATATAGGTGTGGGTAGACAGGAAGTATCTTGCATTTGGAAACTGCAGAGTTGGTGAGGTAAGGTAGCCTTCCCTATTTCCCTGATCTCTCAGGTTTTCAGCCCTATACCTGGCTCTGATTTTTTTAATTAATAAGACCATTTAGAAATTCATCTACACACTAATGGTTGCCAAGTAGGTCAATAGGACTCAGTAAACTAACCCTTCCCACTAAGTGGGAAATAGAAGGCCTCCTTCTTCTGTTCTCAGCTGAGCAGACATGAAATACATGTGTGACGGCTTGCTGCCTCCACAAGATGAACATGGAAACAACACACAGAGAAGCCATAGTGTGGAAATGAGATGATACCAGTAAACACAATGGGTGTGGCACCATTGCACACTTAGGATGGGGACTGAGATCTTTTCTATAAAGAACCACCCAGTAAAAATTTCAGATTTTGTGGGTCATTCTGACTCTGCTGTGACTTCTCAACTTCATTATCACAAGTTCAAAAGTAGTCACAATAATGTGTTAATTGGTGAACACAGCTACATTCAAACAAACTTAATTTGGGAACAATAAAATATAGAAATACTAATAATTTTCATATGCCCTTATCAGTATTCTCTTTTTGATTTTTCATAACCATTTGAAATTTAAAAAAAAAACATTTTTATTTCTCTAGAGGAATATTAACTATTCCTTAGGTTCCCCCGTGTGTGGGCTTTTCTGCCTTCATTCACTCCCAGCTCTTCAGTACTTCACTCTGTGAATTCTCCATATTTGACTCAAGCTAATTGGAGTTCTGGGGTTTGTTTTATTTCAAATGAAAGAGTTGCAACCACATCCTACATGCTTAGTACTTATTACTTGAAACAATAAAAATCAATGCTTGAGTAACTCTTTTACACTTACTAAGGAGAGTATTTGATTACATTGTAGGCAACAAACTGTAGTAAAACTGGGACTGAATATTTGATCTAGCACCTACCTGAAGCACTCATTAATAAAATTATGAAAACACTGAGTAACAAGTTTCCAACTTACAAGAAAGTTAATACAAAGAACTTATATGAAAATACGTATTTCTGTTGTCCCTTCCCGGTTAATCACATATGATTAAAATATTTCAGACTTGGGTTAGGTCAGAGCTCACTGGGTAAAATGCTTGCTACAGAGGAATAAAGACCTGAATTTGAATTTTGGTGCCCACAAAAAAATTGGAGCATGGTGGCATGTGCCTATAATCCTCATGCTGAGGGTGAGAAGCACCTGAGAAAGGTAGATGCTGGGCACTTGTAAGATCACGGTTCAGTTAGAGACCTTGTTTCAGAAATAAGGTGGAGGACTGAGGAAGACATCTGAGAGTCAACTTCTGACATCCACATGTACTGTCTGTGTACAAGAACACCTGTGCACACACATGCATGCACCATACACACACACTAATAAGAAAGAAATATATTCAATCTTACTAATACCTTTCTTGACACCCCCATGGCTTTATTACTAAGTAAGAATATACTGTTGAATTATTTTAAATAATGCTTTCATTTATCCACTCAAAATTCAAGTTCTGAGTCAATTTTCTACTTACTTTCCTCTACTTCCACAATTCTTTGTTGTTGTTGTTTTAACATGCTTGATTCTTTGACAACTTCACATGTATGTAATGCTTCTTGATCATATTTACCTCCACTGCCCTCATTCTCAGTTCTCTTCCTCTGAGACCCCTTTTCATTTCCAACAAGGTTTCTCCCTACTTCACGGCTTATTCATTTCTTTATTTTATTCCTTAACAGTTTTATATATGGAGATAATAAGTTTTGTTAATTTATGCACGAAGTCACACACACAAACACAAACACATACTCTCTCTCGTTACTGTCTCCCCCTGTTATCTGCTTAAACCCTTCTTCTCCACAACTTCTACCATAATTTCATGTTTGTTTTCTGTTCTTGTTTCTTCCTCCACTGAGTTTAAGTGTTCTTGCATGATCATGGGTTAGGAGTTACTTTCTATAGCTTGGGCAACTTGTCAGCGGCAACACCACCAAAGATAAATGACTTTCCCTTCCATAATCACCACAGTTCCTCACCTAGGGGTGGAGGCCTCATGATCTCCTCCTCCGTCCATGATGGAATGTTGACCTGTTGACCAGCTCAGACTTGTGCAAGTCCAGTGCCAGTAAACACAGTTGCTGGGAGTTCATGAGTGCGATAGTCATGCCATGCCCAGAATGCAGCGTTCCACAGCACTTCCTCTGCCTTTTGCCTTCTTTCTGCTCCCTCTTTCCTGAGACTTGGAGGAGAGGACTTACATGTCCTCTTGAGGCTGAGCACTGAAAAGCCATTCTTTCTTAGCACTTCAGAAAGTTATTTACACTTCTTTGACAAAGGCTGATAACTAATCTGTGGATATAAACATAAATATTCAGAAGGCAGTTTAACAACATATTCATTTAGGAAACAATAGTTGGTTCCACCTAAGAATTATGACTTCACCAGCCATGGGCTTTTGATCAGGTTTATACTGCCAGGCATGAATTCCCTCCTGTGATCACCAATAAAGAAAGCTTATCTAAGTAATAAAAAATTGTTGATTTTAAGAATATTTATATTATAAGTGTAAAAAAGGGAGCTGTGGACTTAAAACTAGCTGGATATGGCCTAGAGAGATGGCCCAGTGGTTAAGCATACTTACTGCTCTCACAGAAGATCCAGGTTTGCTCCTGAACCCACATCAAATGGTTCACAGCTGCCTATAACTCCAGGTCCTGAGCATCAGATGCCCTCTCATCTCCAAGGGTACATACAGGCATGTGATGTACATAAACTCATTCAGGCACATGTACGCACATATTAAAATAGATAAATAATTTTTAAACTAGTGGGATGTAGTTGAGAAACTAATGCATCAGCATCCTGTTCAATGGAAATAGTTAAAAGTCTCAGTGAGTTCTCAAAGTACTCACCAGATAATTTTGCTACAATTTTCTCATTTTTTGCCTCTTTCTTAAGAGTTACTTACAAACACAGGTACTGTTAACAATCCAGGACATAACTCTGTAAAGACTGCCCAGCCACCCCAGACTGCATGCCATTCCCTGGGCTCCACACTGGGCCCATAGCCCCTGCAGCTGTATCGGAGGCCCAAGTGGTCCTAGGGACCCCAGTGAAGACACAGTCCAATACATGCTAAGCCCCTTTAAGCCTATGCAACAACCCCAGACAGCACCTCCACCCCTGGGTCCCATATCTCAGCGTACTACTTCGGAAAAACTCTTCAGCTTTACCACAGACCAGGCAAGATCTAGGAACCCCAGATTTCTGCCTTACCAGAGGCCAGGCCAAGATCTAGGGAACCCAAATCTACAACTTCAGAAGAAGACTTCAACTTTACTGAACCACAGGCCAGATCTAGGAACCCTAGTGCAGGCAGGTATATTGGAAGCCAGGCCGGTTCTAGAGACCCCAGACCAACTCTAGGAACCTCAGTCTGCACTCCCTCCCCTGGGCTCCATATCCTGGTCTACAACTTCAGAAGAAGACTTCGGCTTTACCAGAGGCCAGGCTAAAGGATATAGGGATCTTTAGCCCCCCAAACCCTAGAGGACCCGAAGACATGCTAGTCACAAGAATCCTTGGCCATTTAGGCCATAAGACCATAGAGGAAAGAGAAACCAAGGAACAAAACACCCATCTAACAAAGACAAACCCAGGAATCAACACCTAAACTTATAATCATATCAAATCTGGATGCCTAAATACCAGTGTAAGAACACAATCAATAACGAGAAGGGCAATATGGCATCACCAGAGCCCAGCTAACCTACAACAGCAAGACCTGAACAATCCAACACAGCTGAAGCACAAGAAAATGACCTTAAAACTTACTTTATGAAGATGATAGAGGTCCTTAGAGAGTATATAAACAAATCCCTTAAAGAAAAAAACAAACAAAAAATTGGAAGAAATCAATAAATTCCTAAAAGAAATCCAAGAAAAAAAAACAAATAAACAGATAAAGGAAACTGTTCAATGTTGTGGAATATAATTTAAGATGTGTTACATTCGTTTATGCTGTGGAACATTTGTTTAATGATGCAAAGATGTGTTGCATTCTTTTATGTTGCATTTGTTTAACTCTGTGAAGTTGTGTTACTTTGCCTGTCTAAAACACCTGATTGGTCTAATAAAGAGCTGAACAACCAATAGCTACATAGGAAAAAGGATAGATGGGGTTGACAGACAGAGAGAATAAATAGGAGGAGAAATCTGGGAAGAGAGATCTTGGAGAAAAGGGGGAAAGGAGAGGAACACTCCAGGGGCCAGCCACCCAGCTACACAGTAAATCATGGAGTAAGAAGTAAAGAAAGGTATATAGAAAGGTAAAAGCCCAAGGCAAAAGATAATTTAAGGTAAGAAAAGCTGGCTAGAAATAAG
>CABHPR010153977.1:5268-26854 GCA_902168415.1 Peromyscus melanophrys | reverse complement strand
AAAAAAAAAAAAAAAGAGTTTGAGGACGTACACCTATAACCCCAGGACTGAGGAGGCAAAGACAGGGTTTTGTTGTTTGTTTTTGTTTTTTTGACTCATTGGTCAGCCAGCCTAGCCATTTGGGTAGCTCTAGCCTCTGTGAGAGATCAACCTTGCTTTAGAAAGTAAGTCAGAGAGTGTTCGAGGAAGACATCTAACATTGGCATCAGGCTTCCACAGGTGCTGGAGAATGTGCTTTAGTTTATATAACACACACGAGTGTGCACACACACAATCACAAATACATGCACACACATGTACACACATGCATGGAACAAAATAAAATAAAAATAGTGATAATAATAATAATAATAATAATAATAATAACAATAATAGTGATATAATTGGTGTCCCAGTTTGTGAAACAGTCCCCAGTGCTGTGATGATAAGAGCTGTCACAAACAGAGAGGCATTTAGGGAAGACTTTTAAAAGAACTGTGTGTATATTTGTGGGTCTGTGTGCACACGAGTGCAGGTGCCCATGGAGGCTAGAGGCATCAGATCTTCCTTGTCCTTGAGGTGGAATTACAGGAGGTTCTGAACCTCCTGATGTGGGTGCTGGGAATTGAACTCAGATCCTTTAGGGAGAGGCGGATCTCTGTGAGTTCAAGGCCAGCCTGGACAGAGTGAGATCCAGGACAGGCACAAAAACTACACGGAGAAACCCTTCTCAAACAAAACAAAACAAAACAAAACAAAATAAACAACAACAACAACAACAACAACAACAAAAACACAGTAAAAAAGTTTTGCATCTAGATTGCCAAACATATCATTTGGACATTTTGATCCACACAGAGGAATAAAGATCACTAGAAATGGCAGAAACGAGATAATTTCCTTATCGTATTTCAAAAGATGGAGTACTAGTTAAAGCAAAAGTAGTAATGATGTATCAGGAGCCTGTGGGATGTGTTGTAGTAAATGGATGGAGGGCAGCAATAGCAAAATGGCCAGGATGGAGGATGTGTCAGTATACAATGGCAATGTTTTTAAATTATGCATCAAATGATAAAGTATTATTTCATGGTAGACTACAATAATTTAAAAATGTTTACCATAAATCTCAAAGCAGCTGCTGAAAATTGGAAGACGGCACACTAAATCACAGAAAGAGAATAAAGGTACAGTCAATTCAAAATAAGACAGAAAAAGAAGAGGATAAAGAATATATGAGATAAAGAGAAAGACCAATGGATTTAATAAACCCAGCCAGATAAATAACAGCATTAAATATAAATAATCTAAACATCCCAAGCAGGTAGATTGCAGTTTGTGTTAAGAAAATGCAAAAGTCAGAGAGATGGTATCTCCAAGACAATCACTTCAAATACAAATCTTCAGGGTAAAACTTTAAAAGATACAACAGTAAGTTGTTGTCTTTGTTATTGCTGTCATAAAACACCATGACCAAAGCAACTCACAGAAGATAGCATTTAGTTTGGGCCTTATGGTTTGAGAAGGTAAGAGTCCAGGATGGTGGAGCAAAGGCATGGTGCAGGAAGAGCTGAGAGCTCACATCCTCGTCTGCAAATGGTTGGTAGAGAGAAAAAGAGATTGGGGATGGCTTGAGTCTTCTGAACTCTTAAAGCCCACCCCAGAGACACACCTCTTCCAACAAGACCACACTCCCTAATCCTTCTCAAATAGTTCCCCTTACTGGCCCAAGTACTCAAACATGTGAGCCTGTGAGGACCATTCTCGTTCAAGCCATCACAACTGAAAACCAATACTAATTAGAAGGAAGGGAGATTGTTACATTGCTATCAGACAAAGCAGATTTCAGGGTAATGAATATCACCGGGATAAAGAGTACCACTTCAACTGGTGTGGTGGCACACATCCCCAACACTTGGAAGAGAGAGGCAGGTGGGCCTCTGTGAGCTCAAGGACAACATGGTCTACATAGTAAGACCCTGCCTCTAAATAAATAAATATCATAATAGTGAGGTAAATTCACCAGGAGAGTACATACAACAGTAATAATGATGATGATGATAATAACAACAACAGCCACCACCTGTTAACAGGCTCTCAAAACTTGGGAAACAAACGCTGATTAAATTTCAAAGACAAGGAGAGAAAAATTACTACAAATTCTATAAAACTTCCCAGAATGTTGAAGAAGCGGCACTTGTTCAATAAGTCGATGAGACAACGGTCACACAGGTATCTCCAGACCTGACAAAGACAAAACAGTCTTTATGGACGTAGACAAGATATGACCAAATTAAACCAAACAATATGCTAAAAGAAATGAGTGTCATGACTGAGCGCATTGTTAACGTTGATTCAACGTCTAAAAACCGACAATTTATCGTATTAACAAACCACAAAAGGTCTTCACTCCAGTTGACCACGGCATCCTTTGTTAGGATTCAATTCCTTCTGATATAGTGACTCCCGGTAAAGGAGTGCTGGGCTGTGAGTCCAGCCATGGGGTGAGACTCAGTGGCTCTTACTCATGGGGGCTTTGTGGCCTCTGAAGTGTGCCACAAGCAGTTTGGGCTGCCTATTCGGGTACCAACAAAGTTGGGAAGGAAAGGTCTATAAGCAGGCTTGGGACTCAGAGCATCGTCCCGGTTTGTGCCTGGCCCCTGGTGACTCTGGGCATGGGGCTGGGGTGAAGGTGGGGTTGCAGACTGCATCCTGGTGGTCATGTCTGCTCTTCCTGTGTCCAGGTGGATCACTATGCCTTGCTGTCCACCTTGCAGCTGATGTACACCGTGGGCTACTCCCTCTCTCTCATCTCCCTCTTCCTGGCTCTTACACTCTTCTTGTTTCTTCGGTGAGTAGAACCCCAGCATGTGGTCAGATACGTGTCCTGTAACTTGCTCAGTGGCCGTCACTAGGAGGCAGAAGAAGAGTCTGCTGGATGATGTCATGGGTCGTCAGAGCTGGAAGCTTGAGTTGCATCCATTCCGTTTGCAGATGAGAGGGCAGAAAGTTCCTGTGAGGGTCACTGAGTCCCTACTGGCAGGAAAGGCAGTTGGATACACAGACAGAACTTGAAGTAGGACTCCTGAGTCTTTGCCTAAGTTCCTGATCACACCCTTTACCACCACAGCCCGGGCAAACCACAGTCCCACCAGAACCGTTGTTTGCACACAAGACCTTCCTTCCCCCTAGAAAAGTCATAGTAGGACCAAGGGTTTGAATGAGGCCTGTGGACGCCAGCTAGTGGCCGGCCACTGTAATTCCCCTCCTCATCTGATTTAAGATTAATTCTAATTCTAGAAGGTTACTGTTAGTTGTCCTACTTTATTAGTGAGTTAACTAAACTATGGAAATTTGAAATGACTTGCCTAGGACCACACAGCTATTGGGTGACTGATTGGTCACAACCAATCGGTCTATCGCACTGTTTCAAAATCCAAAGCCCCAGTGCATTTTACTAATCTATACTTTAGGTGTCTCCTAAGTGAGACAATTATGAATCCACCAGGAAGTCCTCCAAGGAGGTTCCTCAGTCAGAGGCACTGGTCAGTCTAACATGGCAGAATGGGCATTCAGTACCGGTGCAGGAGACCTGTATGAAGACCCTGGAGACATGGGAGGTGGAGTGTCCCACCTGGGCTCACCTGGCTCTAGATCTGGCCTCATTTGTCTCCCTCATGACCTTCCGTGGCTCCAGGAGCAGCCGTGACATCTACCTACTGGAGAACACTCTTGAGTTTTGGAAAGTTCCACCTCCAGTACCCACTGACTATAGACTAACCCCTTTCTCCATGCACTTTCCCAAAGTGCCCAGCCCGAGCCAGCAGAATATAACTACCTGGTCCAGCAGGAGGTGAATTCATCAGGGCTTGGCTTGACAAGTGTCTGTTTTGCTACACACACACACACACACACACACACACACACACACACACACACACACAGTTTAGCCAGGAAAAAGCATGCATACATCATAAAATGCAAGGACCCACCTCCATTTGGAAATTGCCAAGGTAACAACAGGAGGAAAGGAAGCAGGATGGGGTAGGTGCTGCATCAAAGCACAGAGGTGGAAAGACAGACTGAGGATGCACAGTGGCACAGCAGTCTGAATAACAGAGAGCTAGGGGGAGACCCCAGGCAGAAGTAATTAAAGATGTCATTTTTTTCTGGACACCTATTACATGATTTTATATGAGTTAATGGATGTGATCTTCCCCTGGCCTCTGAGATAAATGTTCTAATTCTCAGAGACAGCTGAGCCCTGGTGAGCCAGATCCTGGTCTCTGCATTTCTAGGCCTGAATTCAGCTCCACCACTCACTGTCTGGGGACTTCCACCATTTGCAAAATCATCACTCACTGCCCAGGGAGTCTGCCATTTGCAAACTTGGGGTTATAAGTGTGCCTGCTCCTCCAGTGGCAGCCAGAGATGAAGGTACCATAGGTCCCTGTACACATGACCTGGCACGCCAAACATGTTATCTAGGGAGCAACCTACTGCCCCATTTTACAGATGGGGAGGGTAAGGCACAGAGACGTAAGATCATCTAGACCAGCAGCCTGGACTGTGCACCTCTGTCTCGAGTGACAGAGGCACAGGCGGCCAGGTCTGCACTTCCGGCCATTCTTTCCTGAGGGAAGACACTTGGTGTTCTTTTGTGTAGAAAGCTGCACTGCACACGCAATTACATCCACATGAACTTGTTTGCTTCGTTCATCCTGAGAGCGCTGGCCGTCTTGGTGAAAGACATCATCTTCTACAACTCTTACTCCAAGAGGCCTGACAATGAGAGCGGATGGATGTCCTATGTGTCAGAGGTAATCCCTTCCCACTGGATGGGACAGACCTGTTGGGGGGGGGGGGGCGAGGATTGGCGAGAGAGACAGATAAAGGGTCTTAAAGCCTCTCCGACAGAGAGGCAGCATATGACTTAAAAACAACTTCCCCAGAGTGGGTTGGGTCAATGGATCTAGAAGCTGATGGACTCGCCATAGTGACCTGCAAGCAAAAGGCTAGATTAATCCTTTGTTGAGACAGACTGACTGTGTAACCCAGGCTGATCCTCCCGCTTCTGCCTCCTGAGTGCTGGCATTACAGGTTGGTGGCCACCATGCCCCTGTCCTAGTGGGTTTTAGGTTATGGGGGATGGGGAGATGGCCTAGTGGGTAAAGGACTTGCTGTGCAAGTCAGAGAACTGGAACAAGCTGGCTATCTAGGCTTGCCTGATCAGTAAGCTCTAGGTCCAAGTGAGAGACTCTGCTCCAATATATAAAGTGTAGCACAATCAAAGAAGATTGCTAATGTCAACCTCTCACCTCTACACACACACACACACACACACACACACACACACACACACACACATGCACACATGACCCCTTACATACACATGAATCCACACATTTGAAAATGCACACACACATATACACATGCACACCACATACACACGTGTTATAGAGTCATAGATTGATCATGAGTCTTTCTTACTACATTGATTTATTTGTGGGTACAGGAATGCATACGGGGTCAAAGTCGAGGAGACTTAGAAGGAGTTGATTCTTATCTCCCACCATGTGGGTCCCAGGGTTCAAACTCAGGTGGTCAGGATTAGTGGCAAGCACCTTTACCTGCTCAGCCAGCTCACTGGGCCCTTACTCATGGATCTCATATTCAAAATTTCCATTTTTTTCTAGTGTCTATACATTTCATCCACTCTGTCAAGTTTCTTGGCATAATATTGCTCATGACCTTCTCTGTCACTTTTCTTCAAGTCTGTGGGGTCTGTAATTATGTTTTCATTTTCAGTTTTGATTATTCATATCTTTGCTGTTTTACTTTCACACCTGGATACTTGTAGCTAGACGTTTCTCAATTCTTTTGGATTTTTCCAAGAACAAACTCTTGGCATTATTGAGCCTTTTAGTTTATATTCTCATTTGCATTCATTTCTACTTTCATTATTTCCTTCCATGGAATTTCTTTGGGTTGAATCTGCCATTATTTTTTTTCTAACTTTTCTCACAAGAGCTTACGGTAACTGATCTTCAATCTTCTCTTTTCAGATAATTCCACTTAAGGGCAGAAGTTTCATTCTAGGCTTGATATTGGTTGCATAATACAAAATTTGTCACACCATATATTTTTTTTAACATTAAGTTCAAGAAACACTCCGAGTTTGCTATTGGACCTAAGAACTTCCTGTGATGATTTTTAGTCATGTGAAGATTTATTTGTTATTGTAGCTCCTAGCCTAGTTAAACTGGGGTTAGAGAACTGACCCCTCCATGCTTTCGTTTGGGCTGTTGCTAATGGTAAACTCTCTCTGATTTTGTGTCCTTTCTCTCCCCTCCTTCCCTCCCTCCCTTCCCCCTCCTTCCTTCCCTCCCTCCCTCCTTTTTTCTTTCTTCATTTAATTTTGTATGCATGTGTGTGTACACCATGTACATGAAGAAGCCCCAAAGCTAGAAAACGGCATCAGGTCCATTGGGACTAGAGTTACACAGACTGTTGTGAGCCACCACATGGGTGCTGGAGACCAAACCCAGGTCCTCTGGAAGAGCGATAAGTGCTCTTAACCACTGAGCCATCTCTCCAGACCTTGCTTTTTTTTTTTTTTAAAGTCAAAATGTGGTGCTTACTTTGCATAAATGAAGTCCTAGGTTCCCTAGGAACCACATAAACAAGGAGCTGTGGCTCACACCTGTAACCCCAGCACTTAGGAAGTAGAAGGCAGGAGGATCAAAAGTTCAGGGTCATCCTTGACTACATAACAAGTTCAAGCCTGACCTGGGATATCTAAGGCCCAGTCTCAAAACAAAACAAAAGGAAAAAGAAAGCCTAGAATGTCAAGGAAGAGATTGATCTTTAGAAGCTCCATAAAGCCTTCTTGCCAGCCTCTTGGAGGTAGTCAGCAAGGACTCAGGGAAGAGGGGCGGACAGGCCTGGGTATGTGTGTACTTGGGCAGGCCATGCTCACCTAGGTGTTGAGAACGCCAGGACTCACCCAGGTTCTGC
Source organism: Peromyscus melanophrys (assembly GCA_902168415.1). Classification (NCBI taxonomy): domain Eukaryota; kingdom Metazoa; phylum Chordata; class Mammalia; order Rodentia; family Cricetidae; genus Peromyscus; species Peromyscus melanophrys. The sequence continues at coordinate 19,861 of CABHPR010153977.1, read as the reverse complement.
CCCTGCAGATATCCGCCTCCTGCCGCTCCGTCCAGGTCCTCTTGCACTACTTTGTGGGGGCCAATCACTTGTGGCTGCTGGTGGAAGGACTTTACCTCCACGCTCTGCTGGAGCCCACCGTGCTTCCTGAAAGGCGGCTGTGGCCCAGATACCTGGTGGTGGGCTGGGGTGAGTGACGTGACTCCCATCTCCTCTCCCAGGGACCCATGGGGACATGTACGTGCATGTGCATACACACGTACATACATGCACAAGCACAGGTTCTGTATGCTCGATGCACACGTGCAAAAATGGAAAGATCTTTGGCACCACCAGATGACATCGTTCTTGCCTTCTTTCCAACTGCATTAGACTGCTCACAATGCCATAATAAAACACCTGCGCAGATTGAGCAGCAGACACTGGTTTCTCCTGCTTTAGGAGGCTGTGAGTCCAGTGTGCTTGCATTCTGGTGAGGCCCCTCTTCCTGGGGCGAACAAAACTGCCCTCTTAGCTGTGTCCTCACATGGACACACAGAGAGAGAAAACGAGACCTCCAATCTCTTTTCATAAGGACACTAATCCCATTGCGAGGACCCCAACTCATAACACCTTCTCAACCTAGTTTCCCCACATCCCCCATTATCAAATACCACCACAGTGGTGACAGATCTTCAACAAAGGAATTTTGGGATGACACGATCCATCAGTCTGTGACAATAAGGCTTTTGGAAAACTATCATCATCATCATCATCATCATCATCATCATCATCATCATCATAAAAGTATGAGCAGGGTATTCTGATCTGGAACTCTGGTTTCCATAAGCCCTTGGTCAATTAGATGTTACAGGATTCAGAGGAAGTAAGTGGACCCTGATATTCCTGATGAAAAATCTGACTGAAGCCCATGGATTTATTCTAACCCTTTCCTCCCCAGGGCCCAGCTTCTCTGACAGTAGATCCATGATTGGTCTTGGGCTACCCTAAACCTCACGAGTTCTCAGAGTCTGTGGTTCTATATTTGGTTTTTAACCCTTTGACCGTGTTGTGCTGGGCCCCATCGGGCTGGTGGGGAGCAGGTGGTACTAGACAAGCAACTGTTAACCTCCTTCTCTGTCTTCTACACAGCCTTCCCCATGCTGTTTGTCATTCCCTGGGGTTTCGCCCGTGCACACCTGGAGAACATAGGGTAGGTAATCCACCTGGACAAGCCATCCCCAGAGATGCCCAAATATGGGAAATGACATCACATTTCCAAAGAGACTATGCCATTTCTCCCATGTTGTCCTTCTAGAGTGTAACAGGAGTGTAGACAAGTAGCCAAAGATATTGTAGACGCCTATAAGTTACACATGTGAATTATCAAGGATGCTGTATGGACCAGCTATGGTGCTGGGTGTGTAGAGACAGAAGCAGAGTAGATGCTATAGCTTTGTTCGTGTGAGAGAAAACAGCATCCTGGATGCACATTGATGGAAGAATCACTGCGCACAATGTGGCACAGCTATATTGTGAGATACAATTCAAAGACTAAAGCACACCAAGAAACACAAGTTAGGTCTGAATCTCCCAACTTGTAGGAACTGAATCTCAGCAAGTGTTTTAAGCCAGTTCCTAAATAACATGTATCGTGAGATCTATTTTTCCCTCCAAATAACCATCATCCAGCCTTCATACTTACATATGGATATACACATATATTTCTAAGTATGTAAGTGATATGTGAAATAAGGAAAACCAACTATTGGGTAAAGTAATAAGGGTCTATAACCCAGAGTTTTTTGTTTGCATGCACATGGAGGAAAATGTGAAAGGGTCCATGCAGTACACTCCTAATGCTGAAGAGCAATTTCACGGTAGGAAGTCAATCATTCTCTTTTGCCCTCATCTCTCCTCCTAGGAGATGGGCTGGCAGGCAGTTGATCTTGAAGGCAGGCAAGCATCCTTCTTCCATAGGGCATGAAGCTTGGACATTCATCCTCATCTCATGTCTCTCCTACTCCTGATCTTGTCCGTAGGTGCTGGGCAACAAATGGAAATAAGAAAATCTGGTGGATCATCCGAGGACCCATGCTGCTTTGCGTGACAGTAAGGACCATCCCATCCATCTGTTTCTTCTCTGGGCTCCACAACTTCAGGAGCATCCCTCTAACCCTCACCTCCCTCCTAACTCCTCAAATCTCTGGTCCGTGCATATGAAATGTGAGCAGTTTCTGCTGGGTGAGAAATTAGAAACTTCTTCTGGTTCAGGACCTAAATTCAGTAACACTGTAAGCCTCCATCTCTCTGGATCTTTGAATGGGGTCTTGAAGTCAGCTCTCTATCCTACACTGAAGGGCTGTGACAGGGAAAAGGACTGTCTGTGGTCTTGTGAGACTCTGGAAACCATGGAACTCTCACTGTGTATCTTTTGATTGTTTGTTTGAGACAGTATCTTGCTACACAGAGGAGACAGATCTCCAACTCATAGTAGCCCTCCTGCCTCGGTCTGTCCATCATTGGGATTACAGATATGTGCCACCATGCCCTGCTCAGCTTTTATCTTAATGCCTGTTAGCAAGTGGGAGAAGGAAACCAAAGGAACTATTTTCAGAGGAGAAACATGTACAATCAGTGTTAGTACAAAATAACCATGGCTAATAGAATAGCTATTACTCCAGACACCTGGAGAAGGACAGACTTAATTTTGTCATGGTGCAGAATACTTTCAGGGGAAAGAGATGACTGGCCTAGAGGAACATAGATAGCCATTTCAAGTGTGCTTCTTAAGCCTCCCCACTTGTGACCTCTTTTTTTCCAAAGTTTTTTGGATCCCAATGGTATGGACACATACAATATGGCTACAACCCAAACATCTGTGGACAGTGAATTAAAAAGAAATCTGCTTTAAAAGAATTCCTTGGCATACATGTGATTTGACCATTTGACAAAAGCAAGTGAGATCAATCAGCTCATTTATTTTTCACATGAAGAATTAAATCTTGGCTCAATATTTGATACTGCACTTTCAATGCTTTTCAGAGTTGCTAGACATTTTGATTTTTATAATTGTTAATATTGAGAATGTCGCTTCATATAAATATGTAGTTCAAAATGGCAGAAGTATGTTTAGGGCCATTTTAGAAATTGTTGGAAATTCTTCCCAACACCAAGCTGAAATTCATGTAGCAATTTTAAAAACGAATCCGAAATTAGCAACTCAAGCAGCAATTTTTGGAAAGGTTTATTTTTTTAAGATTTTAATTTGTGTGTGTGTGTGTGTGTGTGTGTGTGTGTGTGTGTGTGTGTAAGTGCAAGTATCCTTGGAGCTAGAAGAGGGCATCAGAGCCCCTGGAGCTGGAGTTACAGACAGTTGAGCCACCTGATGTAGGTGCTGGGAATTGAACCTGGGTCCTCTGGAAGAGCAGCAAACACTCTTAACTGCTGAGCCATCTCTCCATCCTCTCAAACAGCATTTTTTTTTTTAAAAAATCAAACATTCTAACTATCCAATCCAAAGACAAATGGACTGAATACTTACAATGTTATAGAATGATGGTAGAGAAATGTGAAGTCTTTCTCTTTTCTTTAATTAAATCATTATGTTTCTTTAAGGGAAGAAAACTTTGTACGTAGAGTGAAAAACACAATTCATGAAACACAAGTCTTGAACCTAAGCTGAGGTGTCTCAGGCAGCGTTCACTGGCGTGTGCAGTGAAAGTGTGCATGCTGTCTTCAGAACCAACGTTGGATCAAGTTCCACTGTGTAACACGGGCAAATGCTGCCAGATACACATCGGACGTGTGCATTTAAGTTTGAACTAAGTTTTTTGGTTGCTGTGTGTTTTGAAACCTTTTGCTAGGGTTAATGCTTGTGACTTCCTCCATTCAGTGGTGTGACCCACAGTTTAGGAACTGGGATTCGGACCATGATGTGTGAGGATGAACTTTGTTAAAGAAGCTGGAGGAGGTGCAGGGGGCTAGCAACAGAGGACTGACAGTTCCACTGAGGACTGGGTAGAAGATCTTCCTGCCCAAGGCTGAGTGACCACTGGATATCTAGCACTGTGCTCCGTGTCATTGCCAAGGGGCAGCTGGGTGGTCTGTTTTAGCTCTTTTATGTAGATAGGGTCTTGAAAGTAAAAACAAAACAAAACGAAGTTTTGTAGAAGATTGTTAGTGTTTGTCAACAACGCAAGGAAATTCCTTGCTTGAACCTAGCTGTAACCTAGGGGAAAATGTGCATAGAAATGGTAGCAACACTAAGGATATGGGGACCCCCTAATTGCAAGGGGTATACCTACTGTTGGCTGTCTCCCCTCTGTCATTGGACACTTGGCTGAGAGAGAAGGTTCAAGTAGAAGTTGACCACACATGTCTTACTTACAGGACCCTGAGCCCTCACCTCTCCAATCATTCAGTTTTCTACTCTTCTGTTCTCTCTGGTCACACTGCCCCATGGGGGTCGCAGCACCCACCTCCTTGCCCAGGCACCAGGACCACCGCCTGATAACAATTACTGAGTACATCCAACCAATGCCAACTCTTAAGTGCTTTGAGTATATGAACTCAATTCATCTTCTCAATGAGCCTACAAAGTTGAAATGCTATTTTGTTTACGTTTTGGTAAGGACACTGAAAAGCTGAGGAGTTATTTGCCTCAATAAATTCATAGACTAAGTTAAGTTGGATGACTGAGTAACAGTTCCACTTACTGCTTCTCAAAACACATTTCATCCAGGCCTGGGCCCACGATCCTTATGGCTCTTTCAGACATTAGCTCATAGTCTCAGACACCCCGGGTCCCAGCTGCTTTGCCCAACATCTTATCCACTGAAGAGTTGAAGTGGGATTCTCCCTACCTGCCTTGTCCCATCGTCTGCCACTAAAACCCTCTTCCAGTCCTACAAGGAAAAGTGGAGTGATACCGTCGCTTTTACGCATCCTTTGTCCACTCCTGTTCTAACCCTCCGCTTCCTTCACAGACAAGCCTCACAATGCACCACAATCCGGCTCTTGGTCTCCTCACTGCACCACAGCACTGTTAGGGAGCTCCTTGTGGCTAAATCCTGACTGGCTTTGTTTACCTTCACCACATCCCCGCTTCTGCTTTTCACAGTGAAAGTAAAGCAGATCATAGGCGTATTAATTACTTGTCTATCGCTGTGATACAATGCAAGAGTCCGTCATGGCAGGGATACGGCAATGGGCAGGGAAAGCCCGGCAGCAGGAAAACGAAGCTGTCTGACCCCATTTTCATCCCTGCTGGGAAAGCAGAGAGAAACAACGGGAAGGCGGGTGAAGCTGTAAACCCTCAAGGCTTGGCCCTAGTGACGTACTTCCTGTAGCAAGGCTCCACATCCTAAAAATTCCATAACCTTCCCAAACAGTGCCATCAACTGGGGACCAAGTGTGGGGCGTGGGCATTTCTCACTCAAACCACTGCAATAGGCGTTTGCTGGAGGCTTCAGTGCTGTGGAAAGTGAATGCATTTGGACGAAAGGAAGGAGACATTTCCCTGTGCTCTCTCAGCCATTCCTTACCTTCTACAGAGCACATGCATTTCAGCAGGATCCCTGGGGAAGGTATGTTTTGGCCTGAAGGAGGAGCCTTAGAAATATAATCATTTTTTGTCCATATGGCAGGCCAAAAGAGCCAGGACTTGGCAGATAGAAGAGATTGCTGGTATGTGAAGCCTGCCCCAGAGCACCTGCCATATTAGAAATCACCACTGCTAACCTGCAGGCCCACATCTGTGTACAGATGCTAAGGTGCCAAACACATGTTCCCAAGAAGGTAACATCTGCAAAAGCAACTGTAGTGTCTAAGCCCTGGAAGAGAGTTTCATATGTTTGAGGTTTCAAGTGTTCCTTGTCTATTCACAAATTCCTAGGGGAGTGTTCCTTATCTGGTCACAAATTCCTAGGGGAGTTAGCTTCATTCTTGAAAATGTTCCTCATTTATCACCTTCTCCGACGGTGCACAAATGAAGAACCCACCATCCAAATGTGGCTGCCGACTCTAGACCTCTGGAAACCTGGAGGAGCCCAGACTCCATGGTAACCAGGGATGACAATCCACTAGGATTGTGGGGAGGTGCTTTCTTCCTGTGGCCACTGGTTGATGCTCATTTTCTCTTGTCTGGTCCCTGGGAGACACAGGGAGGAGCAGATCCACAGGCCCTTCATTTCCTAGGAGACGGTCCAGCTGCAGTCCATTGCCTTAAAGATCCATCTTCCTCGTTAAGCTTACTTTGTCAGAAAAGGGCCAGTGTTCTACAGGTTACTAAGGCAAGCACATGGTGTTTTCTCGTTGTGATGAGAAGCAGATACCCCATTAAAAGGGACAAAATTACTTGGTTATGTTTCATTTGAATTTTTAAAATTTTCTGGTACTAAATATCCTTTGGCTGGGATCTGCCTTCATTCCTGTTGGTTTATGTTTTAGAATCTCTAGCTTTTTAGCACTGAGCATTGAGTCCAGGGGAGCACATAAAAGGTATATATATATATCTTGCATTCTGTAGCATGTGTTTCAGTCTGTGGGGTTTTTCCTTCTCTATAGGGATATTTGTAGTGTGCTAGATCAATGGTTGTGAAGATTTTAGTCTGTGGACTTGTCACCTGATTGCCCTTTCTGTCAGCTCTTCTCCCATTGCACAGGAATCTTATTGAACCTTTTCTATCTTAGAAAACATCTGCCACCAAAACCAGCACTCTAATGGCTTCCTGCTGTGCTGAGGTCTGGACAGGAACATCCATCTGCCTTAGGCATCTCTTACGTTTGAAGCTTTCAGACACACCCTTCTTCTAGTATCACCAAAGCTCTTCTTCCACACGTGGTCCCTCTCTGGGTGAATGGCACTACCACACAGTAGAGGGCTACCGTGAACTGTCAGGTCATCTTTGGTCTCACATCCAACCAGTAACAAAGGTCATTTGATGCACACTTAGTAGTTTCAAAGGCTCCGTTATCACTGAAACTCCAGGCCTGAGTTTGCCTGTCCATCATCTTCCCCAGGAACTTGGAAACTGCCTCCCAGCTGCCCTCCTTCCTCAAGACTTACCCTCGTCTAATCATTCCCCCTCCCTGCTGCTAAACATTGTCTTCCTGAAAAATAGAAGTTCTGATCTGATCAAGTCATATGCTTGTTAAAAATGTATCCCTGGTTCTCCACCTTCATAAGAAAACCCAGGGCCTTCCGCATGACCGTGAAAAAGCTTCACCGGTCGGCCCAGCCTCTCCAGTCTCCTCACAAACTCGGCCCTCAGTATCCATGTTCACACTTAGCCTACACTCAACCACTTGACTTTCTCCAGTCCAGCAGACTCATGATCTCTCCTGAGCCAAAATATCAGCCAGAAATGAAGCCATATGAAGGCTTGACAGGGCCTGGAGGATCATCTCCCAAGGCTCACACACATGGCTGTGGAGCACAAGGGAGACTTGGTTCTCCCTTGTGGGACTCTTCTCACAGTGTGGTGGTTGGCTTCCCCTAGACTGAGCAATTCAGACAGAGGTGAAGGGAGAGGAAAAGAGGGAGAGAGGGAGGGAGAGAGAAATAAAGAGAGAGAAAATATGAGAGCTTCCCTTTTTAGTCTCTACTCAGAAATCATGTGATATCACTTCTTCCATGTTCTTTTCATTAGCTGCAAGTAATTAAATCTATTGCACACACCGGTGAGAGTGGGGGAAGGAGACCAGGGTCTCCTTTTTAAAAGAACTATAAGGAATTTCAGACATATTTTATCGTTTCTGTCAAAGCTGGCAGTGAAGGTCTAGATTTGCTCGTTCTGTGATAGTTACAGGAAATACCCCAGAGTGAAAGACATACACTCTCCAGTGAGTCCCATTGCAGACCTCAAGTTGGACACCAAGGTATCCTGGCCGTCAAGAGCCAAGGGATACCACAAAGTCACACCACACAACAGACCTCATGCAAGAGATTTATTGGGAAAAACACAAGAGGATGGCTGCCTCTGCCTGGGAGAGAAGCGGTAGGGATCTGAGCAGGAGACAGGCTTATACAGGGTTTCTTGGGGGAGGAGTTTTCCAGGGTAGAGATTTCCAGGGTGGGGACTGTTGAGATTTCAAGTCCTGAGCTAGAGCAGACTCAGGGATTGGTGGGTTTTCAAGCTCAGGGATTGGTGGGGTTTGGTAGGTTTTCAAGCCCAGAGGTGGGCTCTGACCTTTTACCCTACAGTTCTCTACTGAGAAGAGTGAGCACACAGTTCCGTTGAAGGGAAGGTAGCTATGGTCACAATCAGCTGCTCAGTCACTGCCTAGGTATGCATGCTTCAGTATTGTGCTCATTCCCTCTATGCTGTGCTTCCTCAACGTTTTATGGGGACAAAAAAAAAATAACTGTGACAATTTCAGAGAATGGTGTGGAAAGTTCTTAGGCCAAAGACTGGGCGGTAAATAATCAATAAGTGTTAATTAATAGTGATGCGTGTTTGTCTTTCTCAGAGTGCTGAGTGGAGGCCCTCCCTGAGACACCATGAACTAAATCATACTCCAAGTTCCCTCCCAGACTTTCAGTTCTAAGAGTCTTTGGGACAATGGGGACTAGCGTAGACACCCCCTGTGCCACCAGCTAACTGCCAGCTTGCCCCTGGTTCACATGGAAGAGGAGCTGATGGGAACACCCAGGATGACCTAGAGATCCACAGCATGTGACATCCACCCCTTACTTACCTGTATTTGTTTTTTTGTTTTCAAGGTCAATTTCTTCATCTTCCTCAAAATTCTCAAGCTTCTCATTTCCAAGCTCAAAGCCCATCAGATGTGCTTCAGAGACTATAAATACAGGTGAGTGGCCCCGGGCCAGTGCTTGGCAATCCAAGGTTATCTTGTCTGTTGTTGGTGTCACCCATGTGATGGGAGGGGCGCAACAGTGTGTTCCGTACTGTTATCATTCCTGTGACCAAATACTGGGCAGGAAGCAGCTTACCAGAGGAAACACATATTTTGGCTCACGGTTTGAGGGAGTGTAGTCTACCATGGCTGGGAAGGCCTGGCGGTGGGAGCAGTTCACATCCATGGTGGTGACAGCTTGAGGACATCTTCACCACTTCTCAGCAGATCGGGAAGCAGAGCACTTGGGAGAGAAATGAGGCTGGGATATAACCTTTGATTACCGGTCTCTTCATCCCTATGTCTGCCAGGTAGGCCCCATAGGTTCTACAAGCTCCTAAAAGAGCACCACCAGCCGAGGCTTAAGGATTTAAATGGGTGAACCCATGGAAAACATTTCATATTCAAAGGGTAACACACAGATTGTGTTCAGATATTTTGACCTCAGGTGAGGGGACAGAGGAGAGCCCTTCTGAAAAGGTGTTGGGGTACAGATGGGGCTTTTGCCAACGATTAAGCCCTTCTAACCTTGTAGCAGTGATTTAAGTGGTGAGCAGTCAAAGACACATTAATCCCCCTGTTAGGAGCCTGTTAAAATAGATGGTTGCCTTAGTTATTTTTCTATTGCTGGTAAGTCACCATGACCAAGACAACTTACGGAAGGAAGAGTTTACTGGGGGCCTACAGTTTCAGAGGGATAAAGTTCATGATCACCATGGCAGCAGGCAGGCAGGCAGGCAGGTAGGCATGGCACAGTAGCAGTAGCTGAGTGCTTACGTCTTGATTTACAAGCACGAGGCAGAAAGAGAGATGCTGGGAATGGCGTGGGCTTTGGAAACCTAAAAGCCCATCCCTGGTGATACACCTCTTCCAACAAGGACACACCTCTTCCAACAAGGCCACACCTCCTAATCCTTCCCAAGCATTCCACCAGCTGGAGACCAAGTATTCAAACAGATGAGCCTATGGGGGCCATTTTCACTCAAACTACCACGTGGCTTATGGAGCTGGAAAGCCTGGTATGAAGGGCCGTTTGTGTTGCCTTCCATATGGGAGGATCTGAGGCAGGAAATGCTTAGAGTCCACAGAAATACATTCATTACACAGTTCCCTTTTCTTCGTGACTTACCTCTGTGGGATCTCACCTTTACTTCTCTGGAGTGACAAGCGTTCCTACAGAGTCAGATGATAGGTTTTTTTTGGACACTGAACTGCTGTAAAAATGAATGAATGAGGAATGAATGGAAGGCAAGGCCCTCTCCCTCTATTTCTAATTATTCTTCCAAGGTGGCAGGTAAACTTTGCCAGGGCTGGAAGGGAACGTGTGTTTTAACCCAAAGGAAAGGTCTGAGTTGGGAGTTCTAGTCCACACAGCAGACCACAAGCAGAGGGTGTGAGTGGAGACAGCTCCAGCCATGCTGCTCACTATTTCTAAGACTGACTTTGGTGATAAAAAGGTAGATCCGTCCCCCTCCATTTACTAGGCAAATATTCATTGAGTGCTTCCCATGTGCTTGGACAAAAGGTGAGTATGATGTGGGCCCCACCATGCCTTAGGAGCATGCGTGCTACTTTAGCAATGACTGAGCCAATGATATGGAGCAGACAGGAGGAAAGGGGCTGGCCACACACCCCAGCTCCCTCACTGGCCCTAAGTAAGATTGGCCCCATGCTCTGTTTTCTGGTGTCTAAAAAGGGAGTGTTGTGGCAGACCCATCTCTTATGAATTGTGACAGCTAAAGGACATTGTTTATGGCAGCCAATTTAATCAGATATGGAGGGCAGCATTTGCTCTAGACCCAGACCCTGAGCCCATCATCCCAAGACTCTTACTCTAACAGATCTAGAGGAGTAACCCTACCCAATTCAGGAGAGAGCATACGTATACTACAATCACTCCTTAGGGCTTTCATCCAAACATTTGACAGAAACTCTTAGCCTTGGGGAACTGGCCTGGTCTGGGCCCCAGGGAGTCATGCTATCTCTCCTGGCGCCTCTGGTCCAGACTCCAAGTGGTCAGGCAGCCTCTTTGGCCCCTTTCCCAAGGCTCAGCCTCCTCACACCACTGTTCTCAGGGTGGAGCCCCAAGAACAGGCAGAGCTGCCAGAGTCCACTCGAGGAGTGCCACCCCCTTGACAAGCAAGAGCTCTGATCACCAGGGCACCTCCAGAAACTGCACAGAGGCAAAGACTTCTAGGAGACAGAAGGAGGGAAGTTGAGTCCTGTCCTAGCTAGGGATCCTGTTACTGTGATAAAGTACCATAACGGAAGCAACTTGGAAAGTGTGGTGGTTTGAATGTATTTGGCCCCCATAAACTCTTAGGGAGTGGCACTATTAGGAGGTGTGGCCTTATTGGAGGAAGTGGGGTCTTGTTGGAGGAGGCTGGATGACACGTGCCTTTAATCCAGACCTTGAGGCTGGAGGGCATACCTTTAATCCGGGCCACACCTTCCATTGGAAGTATGTCACTGTGCAGGCGGGCTTTGAGGTCTTTTTCTCAAGCTTCCCTCATTGTGACAGACAGTCAATCCACCGACTTCCTGTTGCCTACAAGATGTAGGACACTCAACTATTTCTCCAGCATCATGCCTGCTGCATGCCACCATGCTCCATGCAGTGATGGACTGAACTTCTGAAACTGTAAAGGAGCCCTTCAGTTACATGTTTTCTTTATAAGAGTTGCTGTGGTCATAGTGTCTCTTCCCAGCAATAGTAAACCCTAACTAAGAAAGAGTTTATTTCATCTTACAGCTGTAGCTCATCATCTTGGAAAGTCAGGGCAGAGGGCAGACACTCAAGGCAGGAATCTGGAGGCAGGAACTGATGCAGAGACCATGGAAGAGGGCTTCTTTCTCACTGGCTGATTCCTCGTGACTTGCTCAGTTTGCTCTGTTATAGCACCCAGAACCACCAGCTTGGGAGTACCACCACCCACAGTGAGCAGGGCCCTCCCACATCAATCATCAATCAAAAATGATGCCTTGCCCAATCTGGTAGGGGTGTATTCTCAGTTGAAGTTCCTTCTTTCCAAATGATTCTAACTTGTGTCAAGTTGGCATAAAACCAGCCAGCACACATCTCATGGTCCCATGAGACCCAAAGGCTGACGCCTATGGCTTTGTACCCATGGCAAAGTCCACCATGTTTCCCTGGGACCTTCACCATGCTTTAGACCCTCAGTGACTCCTAATAGTTGTCCAATTTAGCTGCTGTGAGCATCTGCTGAGAGCTGGCTCAAAACACAGCCTTGTGGGCCCCGCCACTGAGTAGTTCACTCAGGAAGTGTGGGATAGTCTTACTGTGTGGGCTTCTTAGAGACTCCCTCAGGAGATTCTGATAGACAGCCAGAGCAGAGGACCACTGATCTGATGCTCTAGTGACTAGCACATGGGGCTTCCTTCTTGGACCATGGTGAATGTGTTCTTATTCAGCCTCACTGGGTGGCATTGATCTGGGCAAGGATAGGTTAAGATGCTGGGAAAAACCACATGACTGGGCAGTGATCAAAGATGAATGCTTTGTGGGAGGTGGAATAACTTTGGCTGACATGTGCAATCTGTCTGGAATCTGCCTTTTCCTCTTCCCACCCTTGTTCAAGAAAAATGCTTGAGAAGAACCTTGGCGTGTGTCTACCCAAAGGCTTCCCTGGGGTAGAGGCCTCACCTTGGGGAGTTAGCTACTAGACTGTTGTGCATTTTTTGAAATCTGTGGAAGGTGGAGGTAAGGGGAGGGTGTTCCTCTATAAGTCCTCAAGTGCTTCATAAGGTTTTCTGGTCTCAAAGAAGACTCACAAATCCAGAGGTCGCCAGAATGGTGCTTGGTGAGCACTCTGTCAAAGCAGAGTCGTGGTGTTGACAGTTACTCAAGAACCCCCTCCCAGTCCCTCCTCTCAGCTACCTTTTGGACAGGTGGTTCATTTCTCCAGCTAGCTTCCACAGAGTCGATGGGATAAGATCTGAAAATGTGCTCCTTTGGTGCTTATCTCTGCCATTTTGGTTGGCCATATCTTTTCTGCTGACTCACTCTTTTCCCATGGAGAGCATAACCCAGTTGGTTAGCATGACCCTACTAGTTTGTAGATGGTGGGACTTGCCTCTGAAGACACAGACATGCTCTGTCATTATGCTCTCTGAGCTGGAGAACTCTGCTTGAGTTCTGTGAGCTTGTTTGCCCATTTTGCTCTTGGGAAGCCATGGTAGCTGTCACATCAGTGGGTATCATCACCCCCCTCCCTTACACTGCCCTCTTCCATGCCCTCTCCATGTTAATTTTTCTATGAAAGCCCCCAGTAGGGTAGAGAGAGGGCCATGGTGCCAGTGCATGCCACCCGGTAGATTCGAGGCTGCCTTTAGCTCTCTGAGATGTGAGAACCTTCAGAATGGAATGCTCAAGCTCTGGCCCCTCTCCAGGAGTCTATATTAGGAAGGTTTAAATTAAACACTTGTAGATCTTACCCCAGAGGCAAGTGTCTAGAATCAAGAGATAACCCCTGTCTTCTTAGCTTTCCTGAGGCCTCCACCCTCAGGCAAGGGAAACGGTAAATGACTCTACTATCTGACTCGGGTAGGGTAAACTGAGGCAAGGGTGAAGGGCACTTCCTCAGAGGCTAACAGACCCTCAGCTCCTTCCACCTCACCATTCTCTGTGGGTCCCAGCAGGGACGCAGCTCTCTTTCCCTTTATTAATGCTTTTATTCTCCATGTGATGTGTGCAGCCTGAGTGCACAATGGATTTATAGGGGAAAATAATTTCTTCATATATTCACCTCATTCTCTTTTCTGAAAGGAGTTTTTGGTGGGCAGCAGAAGGAAGGGAAGGTTTAACTTAGCCTCACAGAAACCTTGGCTGGCGTTGGAAAATTGTAGGGGTTAGATGAGCAACAGGAAAAAAAGAAAGCATACAGATTTAGAAGTTTTGAGTGTGTTGTGTGAGCCTTCTCAAGGTGATGAAGACACAAAGAAGTGATTAGACTTGTATGTTTTTGTGCTAGGTTTGCTAAAGTACAGTCCTGGAGAGACAGTACTGGACAAAAGGGCTGGGGTCTGGTAGAATGGACTGGGGGGTGGGGCGTAGCAAAGACCCGTGAGTTCACATGCTTATCTGTGGCCTGACATCTTCACTAATAAGGCTGCTCCTTTCCTGCGGGAAGAGGGAGGGCACCTCTCCAAGGAGGGTCTTAGGGCATGCTTCAGGGAAGGCTCAGAAAATCCTTCCTAGGTTACATGCACTGCTTGCTCCAGGAGAAGAAGGGTGAAAACACTGTGATCTTTCCACGTCTGCAGTTTTACCAAATCCCTTCAGCGTATCCCACTCAGCCCACCAAGTGTGCATTTGAGTGTTGTGTCTGAACCTCATCGGCAACTGACCGGTGACGTCCCAAATGGAAGTCAAGTTGACAAGAATCGTTGGAGCTATAGCACCCGCCATGGCAGGGTCTTAAGTGTACCTTAAGAGTGCCCGGGTTGAAGAATTGACCTCCAGCTTGTGATGCTATTGAGGACAAGCTGTAGAGTATGTAGGAGGCAGATGCCTAAGTAGAAGGAAATTGGTCTCTGGAAGGGGATACGAGGTGTGCAGCTTTGTGAATCATGTGCTCCCTGCCATGTTGTGATGTCTCCACAAGCCCCTCCCCCCAAAAGTGGTCAAGTGAGCATGGATTAAGCCTCTGAAAGTATGACCCCCAAACAAGTCTCTCCTACTTGTCGCAAATATCTGTCACAGTGATAAAACACACACACACACACACACACACACACACACACACACACACACACA
>CABHPR010153976.1:0-16844 GCA_902168415.1 Peromyscus melanophrys | reverse complement strand
GAATGGGGGGAATCTATGGCTGATATGTAAAGTTGAATTGTATTGTAAAATAAAAAAGAAAATATATCAAAGAGCAAAACTTAAATAGTAAGAGGCCCACACTGACTCTTTCTTTTAGATTAATTCTTTATGTATTTGATTGTATGAAGAAGGGGTTCTATTGCAACATTCCCTAATAATTGCAGGATATTCTTTTAATATACATTCTAGAGTTTGTTATCACCTTTGTTAACTCACCCTGGGTAGCTCTGCCAAGTTCTCTAGTTTTGCTAGTAGCTCTTTTTTATTTTTTTTTCTTTTTCTCCAGGTGTAGGGTAGTGAAGCATGAAGGGCAATGTTTATTGGTTTTTTCCAATGACTCTGGTTCTAGGGGCGTGGGAAGGTGGGGGTGGTGGTGGAGGGAGGAGTTCTTACCTTTCTTTTCCCAGGTTTTCTAGGTCAGAGAGAAAGAGTCTTATTCTCTGACAATGCTTGTGAGACATTTTCATGTCACTGCCTCAGTTGTAGATTGTTCGTCAACTATCTATTTCTTTCATATTGTACTTTTAGACTTTCACTTTGAATTTAGATTATTAATACCTTTTTACTATATTGAGTTTCTAAAATATAAAACAAAACATCATAACAATTCTTTCCTTAACTTTAAGCTATAGTTCCTCCAGAATATTCTATGTGTGTACTTTAAAAGAGAATTAGAATCAGAATACAGATATGACTGGATTCTTTTCTGCCCCAACGTGATATTGTGAGCATTTTCCCATGCTGTTATAAAGCCAATTAAAACCAATGCTTCAAATTGTTACATAGTATTTATTTTATTTTATAACTAGATAGCTCAAGTTGATATTATCATTCTCCTATTCTTTAATGTTTAGTTTATTTTTCAACTCGGTTGTTAGGAAATGTTGAGAAATCCTTTATATAAAATTTTAACCTAAATTTGCTTAGATTACATTCATTAAAGTGGGAATAGTAAGTTCAAAGTACTATATATTTTCAGAACTTAAAATTTATTGTCAAGGTTTACCATCATTTACCAATAGTCATTGTTACTAACTGGGCATGGGAACCAGTGCTTCACTGTGCCATGATCATCACTGACTACTATCCTTAAAATTGAGCCACAAGCAATCTATAGTTCTATGGGAATTTAAAATGTGTCCTGATCTAAGTTTCATGAACGGACTGCAAAAAGACAGAACTTGTTTTGCTGACTTCTTAGAAAAAGACTATTTCATTTTATTTTTAACATTATGTTTATTTATGTGTGTCTGTCTATGGGAATGTGGAGTATATGAGTGCAAGTGTCCTCAGAGGCCAGAGGGGATATTGGATCCCCAAAGGCTGGAGTTGCAGGAGCTTGTGAGCCACCTGATACGGCTTCTGGGATCCAGATTTGGGTCCTCTTCAAGAGTGGTAAGCTTTCTTAACTGCTGAGCCATTTCTCAGCACCCCTCACCCCCCAGTTTTTTAATGAATATTTGGTTCAATCTCTTGTTCATTTTTTCTTTTTATTATAAGAGTTCTTTTTAAATGAAATCTTATCCATTAATCAACTCCAGTGACAACCTCATTAGATATTAAATTTCATGCTTTCAAAATCCTCTTCTATTTCTCTACCTCTTGGCTTGCGATGGCAAGGGCTGTGGCACCTTCCCGCAGGGGTTCTGCTCTTTCTTAGCATTTTGTCACAGGTTCTGAGGACTTATGGGGATCCTGGACCATTTGTTAGTGAGCAAGTGGGAGGTGAGGTGGTATTCAGTGCTCACAGATGCCCCTGGTTTCCAGTCTGTATTCCCCATTCGCTCTCCCCTTTGCTCCTATGCTTCTGCTACAGTATTACCTTCTTCTAAGTTTTAGGGTCCGAGAGAAGCCCCCAAGAAAGACCAACAGTCATGTATGCAATTTAGCAAGAGCGTTTGTTTCCAACAGGTTGGGGTGGCAAATAGCTACCCCGCAGGGAGGTCGCAAGCTCCTTTTAAGCAGAGTTAGGGGAATTCCAGGGAGGAAGGTTTAATCTGGTGCTGATTGGTGGAGGAAAGATTAGTCTGGGAGCTGATTGGTTGGAGGTTGTAGTGATTAGGGGCTTGTTGACAGGAGGATAGGAAAAGCTATCTTTAGCTAGCAGAAGGCTGGGAGTGGGGGCATCTGCTGAGCCAGCAGAAGAGGCTTCGGGGTGCCTGCTGATTGGTTGCCCCTGAGTTGTGGTCTTCTGGAGAACTGCTTGCTCAGCTCCAGCCAGTTCCAGTAAACCGAAACTAAGGCCTGGTCCCTGGCAGGGCTATTAGAAAACTGTCATGGCTCTGGTCTGGCTCCCTGGCCCTCTTAGTAAGCATGTAGCTGGTATATGAGAAAGTGTTAGGATCTAAAGCTTGTTGTCTGGTATGAAGAAAAGATTATCTTCCATATGTGAACATATGCATATTTTTATAATGTGTATGTATGATGATATATATGTATAAATATGTGTAAATTATGTACCATAGGTCGTAGAAAATCATGTAATAAACGTTAGATTTATAAACTATAGGTGTTACTAGTAATTAAATTACAGAGTACTAAATATGAATATATTTCATAACTACTAACATATAAATCAATTATGTACAGGGGGTTGTGTAACACTATTTCTGGAGTGACATGAACAAATGTCTAAGACAGGGAACCAATGACAAACCAAAATAAGGTTATTACTAAAGTCCAAGTTGGCAGACTGATGAGTTTTATTATTATATCTTACAGGAGTGTAGGGGACATATTACTTACAGGAGCAGAAATACCTAAGAAATGGCTGTGTCACCAAACTCCTACCGCAGCATGGGTGGTGATGGCTTACAAGAGCCGGAACCCTGGAGCTCGATGAAGGCAGCTTGGAGGCAGCTCCACAGGTTGGAAAATACTCCTTCAAGTCAGCTCAGTTGGCCTGAGCCTCTTCCAGGCAGTTTGGCTGATCTGGGAATATCTCTGAGGACTCCTTATTGCTGATATAAGCTTGGGGAGAAAGAGCCCAGTACATCTAGTCAGTTTCAGGGACTTCCTAAGGCTTCTCATTTGTTTACTTCCTGAGTCTCTTTAGAACACCCTAAGTCTTAAGACACTTCTCTGCAGGAAAGAAGGCTTCACCTCTTGTTAGAACATCCTGAGTCTTAATCAGCTTCTCTTCAAGATGGAATGTATCAACTTGGAAGGAATTGCTAGACAACACATTTATATAATAAACACTCAGTATATATAAAGTAAATGTGTATGTAATAATCTGCATTTGCCAATATACACTGTATATACAGACAACAACACTCACAAATGATAGGCCATAACATGTGTTAAGTTCCAAGAAAATGATGCAAATAAGTTGTGTAGTTGTTTAGACCATCCTATGAGGACAGTGGAAGCTAAAGATAACCCTTCCCAATTTCATGGAATTTCAACTTAGCATGGAGGAATGAAGTTTCCACAGGATAAAAAGATCAACCAACTTATTTCTGAGCATTCTGTTCCCCTTCCCAAAGAAGCATGTGAAATAATGAACACACTATATTCTCCAGAAAAGAATTAGCTACTTTGCAGAGGGGGCTAATTTAGGTCAATAGTGGCAAAACTTTAGAGACAGTGAGTTGCATTTTTTTTTTTTTTTGTTTTTTGTTTTTCAAGACCCGGTTTCTCTGTGTAGTTTTGGGCCTTTCCTGGAACACACTTTAAAGACCAGGCTGGCCTCAAACTCATAGAGATCCTCCTGCCTCTGCCTCCCTGGCCATGAGTTGCATTTTAACACTGCAAGTGTTAACCTGTGAAATGTGTTTTGACCTTTGGCAGTAAGGAGCCACTGGAGGTTTTTTTTTTTTCTGTAGGAGATTGACATATGCAAATTGTGTTTTTGTGAAAGAGGATTACATTAGAGGCAGCCACAGTTGGAATGAATGAGGTTATAAAAACTTGAGGTATAGAAAGAAGGCAAATGGGATTGAGTAGTATCAGCTTGGGGAAGTTGTGAGTTTACAATGGTAAGGCACTGTTATTGTAGGTCTAGTGAATGATTTTATATTGGGATTTGAGGTGGGAAGAGAGGGATCACCACAGCTTAAATAATCATAATTGGGAGAAATACTACAGAAATACTACAGAAAGTTGATATTGAGGAAAAGAAATGATCTTTCTTTTTGTGTGTGAGAGCAAAGGAAAAAAAATTAAATGAGAATAATATCATGTTACTTTAACTTGCTAATAACTGTTTTATACAATGTGTCGGGGACAGGGACCTAGGGATGGTGACACACCATCATGACTGAGTTTCAGGTGTCCCTGCCCTTCCCTTGTTAATTCTGAAACATCATGGGTCTGTTCAGATTTTCAGGGCAGCGTGGATTCTCTTGGGCATTGTTTAGAGTTTGTAGCACTATTTTTCCATGTGGAACAAACTATTTCCTTCTTACTGTGCTCCCTCACCCTAAATATTTTAATGATGTTTAACAATTGATACCCTTTCTGACTCAAAACAGTAGTAGGAGTATTCAATTTTAATACAGATTTTCTTTTTGTCTATGTGTTATGAGAAATTCTGGCAGTTCCTAAATTAGTGAGATATCTGTCTGTAATTTTAGTAGAGATATGCTACGGAATTTACATCCAAGTAAATGTTCTAGAAAGAACATTCCACAGGACAAGGATGGAGGCTTTCTGAAGGTGCTGCATCATATTACAGACTTTGTCCAGGATCACTTCACATTTTTCCGTGTATTTCAGTTACATTAGCTCTGTCTGCTTGCGGACTGATGAAGCTGTGTGAACACTGATACCAAGGCTCATGCACCAGGCTTATGGCTGATGATGGTGTCATATTTAAAGACAATATTTTGCTCTTGCTTATTCAAGTTTCAAGTGACACAAACATAGAGGGTTAACTTCGATTGCTTCAACTCTCTACCGCAGACATCTTCAACCAATAAGTACACGCAAAAGCAGCAAAGGCAACAAGAACAACAGCCCACTCAAAACTAAAACAAAACAGAAAACAGTTTAACTGCAAATTTCAGATCAACATTAAGAAAGTTAGAGATTCCTACTATTTGGGATTCCTAATTTATGTCCTGGATACATGTAGCAAAGGGAAAAAGACATAGTATTGGCAATGTTTATGTTTAATGTTTTCTAACAGTAGCAGGATTAAATACTGTATTATGACTTACTAAAGTCAGAAGTTATTAAGGTCTAATCAGCGTATAGAATAGGTTTTGGCACTTGTCCCCAAATATGACACCTTAGTATTTGAGGAAACAGTAGAATAGGAAAGGAGCCCTTACCTTCCCCTGATTTCCCTGGAAACCATCAATCAAAGGATTTTCTGACCTTCATCCAAAGTGAAACCTTCTCTTTGGAGCTGCTCTTCTTATCACTGAAGGAAAGAAACATCCTTATCCTTGAAGACATGAGAACACCAAGAAAAATCTGAACAACTAGCCACCCAAGCTCTCTTGGCTTATGATAAGTACACCTATTGTGCTGATTTCCAACTATATCTTCCTATAAGTCTTCTCTTCCTCATCAGATGAAACAAAGAGTATGAAGGTTTCCCATATTTCTTTGGTGCCTAACTTCTATAGGCCACTGTCGTGTAAAACTCACACTAATAGTAAACAAATCTGTGTACTTCTTTCTTGTTTGTCTCTCTTTTAGTTGTAGAGCTCTCAGCCATGAACCCATCATTGGATGAGGAAGAAAGCTCCCCTTTGTGACAGCGAAAGTCATCCTTCACCAGTGATTAAGTTGGTGAGTTTAGATAAACAGAGTGCTGAAATACTACCATAACTGAGAAGTGGATCATTTTCATTACCTTTTAACTTCCCAAGGTCTCTCTTCCTAGATGCCAAGTCCTTAACAACCAAAGCTCTGTTTCTGGTCCTTTCTTTCTAGAATGGTGTATAAATAAAATCATCTAGCACGTAGGTTTCTATGCTTTGATTCTTCCTTTCACTTGGCCTCATGTTTGAACATTCATCCATGTTCACGATTGTATTGGCACATTGTTACACCTTTTTACTGCTCAGAGTTGAACTGAATTACATGAATACAGCACAGTTTACTTACAAGTTGATTTTGCTTTTCCTTTCTCAGTTTTAGTTATTATGAATAAAGCCACTATAATATTTGCTTATAAGTAGTTACATGTGACTGGGCTGTGTCTGCCCCTCACTGGGGGCTGTATTGATGTTTGTGGCCACACAGATGCCGGTGGTCCATGCTGCAGCCTGAAGCCACATTGCTATCCATGGGCCATGCTGCCGCTGGGGGCCATACTGATCGGAGTGGCCTGCACTGCCACCTAAGACCATATCCGTGGTCTAGG
This sequence comes from Peromyscus melanophrys, assembly GCA_902168415.1. NCBI lineage: Eukaryota > Metazoa > Chordata > Mammalia > Rodentia > Cricetidae > Peromyscus > Peromyscus melanophrys. The sequence continues at coordinate 10,504 of CABHPR010153976.1, read as the reverse complement.
CTGTCTCCTAGGGCCTTGTCTGGGTCCGTGGTCTCACTACAGCCAGGAGCCATATTCATGGTCTGTGCTGTCACTAGAAACTATCTGGAGGCTGGTAGTTGGTGCTGCTGCTGAATGTGAAGAGCAAGGAAGCTACTTTTTCAGGGTATCTATGACTGCAGGTGCACAGTTGTGTGTGTGTGTGTGGGGGGGCATAGAAAGCTTCTGTGACAAGTCCCTTCTCCAAAAACAAAATAACAGTCTAGACAGGAAGCCACCTAAGAGAGCTCTTAAGAAGTGTTATAGGGATGCTGAAGTGTGGCTCTCCACAAATGATGGCCTTTGGTGGGAGTGCAGGAGGGGAAGTACTCAGCTCTGTTTAAGGGGCAGGCCACTGAGAGTTTGGCTGTGCTCCAATGAGTACACGGATAACACAAATTGAACTTTGTCTTTCTTTTTTATTCTTATTTTTATTTTTACTTTTTTTTTGGTGGTGGGGGGAGGCCACAAGGGGGTGGGGGCAGACATGGAAGGCCTGGGAAGTATTATTGGGATGCATGATATGAAATTCCCAGAGAATCAATAAAAAATATCATGTAAACACACACACACAAATCTTCTTCTGCTCAAAAAAAAAAAAGAAGTTATATGCTTTCAATTTTCTTTGGTAAATAACCAAAAGTATGATTGTTACATCTTATGGTATTTACATATTAAGTTTTTGTAAGAAACTAATAATTGCTGTTCAAAAGAATTCGTGCACACCAAACTGAATACAGTGATTCATGCTTCTAATTCCAGCACTCAGGAGGCTGGGATGAAAATATTGTACATTTGGGGCCATCTTGGGCTACGTAGTGAATTTGAGAGCTATATAGCAACACCCTTTCTTAAAAGAAAACAAATGATCAGATCATATTGTACTCACAATAGTTGTTTTTGAGAGTGGCAGTTACTCCTTATAATTATTATCATCCTTTAGCATATTTTAATCTTAATTCATTATATGACTTTCTTAAATTTTATAAACAGTCTATAGGGCCTATCTGGCTGCAGAATTTTGTGACCACCCTAAGTTTTCTGCAGCTCAATTTCGTTAGGGTTAGGACAGGTTAGGACTATGCAAATCATTATTTCAGCTTAGAACTAAGACATTGCCATTCCTATTGGATTTTTTTTTATTAAACTAATATTTATCCATTACCTACAATTCTTGCCACTCATAAATTTGTGTTTTGTGGACGAGGTGGACCAACTTGCAATGTACTATGGTAAGTGCTAACTCTCAGCTAAAGGATGCTAATAAATTCAACCTGGGAACCTTTTGCTGTTGATGACATTTCTAAAATCTGAAAGCAGAACTGAGTCTGGAATGTCAGAGGATTATTAAAGTTCATACATGCAGGTGAGAGCGTTTTCTCTTGACATCAAATATGAATTGTTGAATTCTCCATCATCAGCTGTGCATTCAACAGTTCAATTCTGACACTCCCAGAGTTACTGCTGGTGCAATGGGCTAGTTTGGTCCCACAAAACTGCCTTTAGGAGGCCAGTCACAAACAGGATGCATAGTCTATTTACATTTCTGACTGGATGAACAAATTTTAAGAGGTACCTATGATGTGCACCCCCATATTCAGGCTCAAAAATTAACTGTAATGACTTACAGAGCTCAGGGAAACACTTTACTTACTGTATCATTTTATTATAAAGGATGCAATAAGTAGCGGCTTTTTCTTCCTCCCTAGCGTGAGGCTGAAGGTTTTATACTTTCATGATGTGATGAGTTCATATGGCAATCAGCTCCCATCCTGAAGCTATCTATGAGCCCATTAATGCTCATCTCCTTAAGCTCAGGCATGAATGAAAGGGGCTCAACATGAACAAAAGATGCTCATATCACACAGCATATTCAAAGGGTTTCTCTGTGCCAGCAATCAAAATTAGAGACTGAACACACACACACACACACACACACACACACACACACACACACACATCCCTTCAGAATTAGTTTATTTGAAAAAATAATGTGGACAGACATATATATATATATATATATATATATATATATATATATATATTGCTAATAATTCTAGCTGCTTGTGAGGCTAAGACAGAAGTACAAGTTCAAGGTCGACTTGGGCTCTAGAATGAGTTCGAAGCCAGCTGGAGTAACTAGAATTGGTCTTAGAATGGAAAAAAAGAGGGGTAGGGATATATGTCAGTGATAGAGAATTTGCCTACCATGTACAAGACATTAGGTTAAATATGCAATACCTTCAAAAACAAACATCAATACCTCCAAAAAAAACAACAACAACAAACAAACAGAAATATCATGCCAAAATGTAAATCAGCCTTTACTCCAACAATCTTAACAGGTAGGAACTATATCAATGGGGTTTGTGATAGAGGAGAGACTGAGTTCAATGTAGCTGAAAGTAGCATAGGTAGGTGGGAATTTACAAACAAGAGTGGGGTCAATAGTCAATTGAAAACTACCTAGATGAACTGTCAGGGGCAAAGGGTATTATAATGAGCATTGTAAAAAATGCCTTTTAGACATATAAAAACAGCTTAGTCGGGAACCCCACTATACCCAGGCTGCACCTGATAACCAGAACCCAGTGATGTCACTCACTCAAGATCAGCAGACATAGTCCTAGAACCCCATGATGCCCAAATGGACAGTACATAAGCAGAGACCAAGAGCAATGCTCTGCTCTGCACATCTGGAGAGATGCCACTTTGATCTGCCCTGAGCCTGGAGAGTCTTCCCCAGGATCCTGACCCTTGAATCAGAGACTTCTGTTAGAGACTGGACCTGACCTTCACAGGTGAGCAGGCTTAGGGAGATAGATTTAGAACCATAGTTAAGAATTTAGAGTGTAAACCTAGTGTATGACTCTCAGCATAATAAAATATAATTAAAAAATGCTATGTGTATCTATCTTCTTGCTCATGACAGGTTATTCTTGGCTAAACCTGTTTACCATGATTCTTGCTGAAGACAGACCAAGACAGCACCTAGGGATAATGAAGAACAAGGAAACGGATCAGCTATAATACTAAGAATGGGAGAGTCTAGCTAAATGTTTGATCAGGATTCTGGAAAAGGCCCAAGTATGTGGCTTAATTGAAAAAGCAATTTAGAAGAACTGAAATAATGTTTGGTAAAGAGCTTAACTATTATTTGACTTTATGTTTATAGAGTTTTGACCTTAGCTCGCTTTTCTACAGAATGGTTTGTGTCTATGGTAAACAAATGGGCTTCTGGTTTGACCATAAATTATCTAACCTCAAGCATAGCCCTTAGTAACATTTATGAAGACTTTTACATATATCCTTCCAACTGATATCATATAAACTGGTCTCTACAGGTTTCTGTGTGCCTTATTGTTATTCTGTATGTTTATTGTTATAGTTTTGCTATGGAATATTCCACTGTTATAAGACTTATAGTAAAATATATGTTTATCTTTCTTTGTGAATTTCTCTGGGACTGATCCTGAATCAGATAGGTCAGTTTATCCTCTACACTTGGTAGTAAGTGTTCCCCCAGGCTCACGACCTGTCCATTCTCAGGTCACTTTAGCGGTGCTATGGATCGGTTCTCTCTCATTGAGTAAGCCTTAAGTATAATAAACAATGAGATTGGTGCTGGGGTTTATTTTAGGATCAGTTTCTCAAGGCTACTAGCAATTGTCTTTAGTGCCCACCCTTTCTTAAATTCAGACGAAATGTGCCATCGGCATTTGATGGCTTATTTTTATTTACTTGGGCTACAGAAAAAACATTCATTTATTTCAATGTTGAATTTTTCTTTTCCTCATTTTCCCCTTCCTTCTCCCTCTTCTTTCTTCCCTTCCCTTCTTCCCTTTGTCTATTTCTTTCTCTTATTTCTTTTCCCCTCACACTCTCCTTTCTCCCTCCCTTATTTCTTTGTCTCATTAAACTGAGCTTTGCTCATGGTCCCTTAAATTGTGGGTTTAAGTTCAGGGAAGAATCTGAATTATTCCAGAGAAACAGGAAGGAGGATGACTTTGCTGCTACATATATGAGGTCACAGTTAAAAAAAAAAAAACATGGGAAACCCAGAGGGTGGTAGCGCACGCCTTTAATCCCAGCACTCAGGAGGCAGAGGCAGGTGGATCTCTGTGAGTTCGAGGCCAGCGTGGTCTACAAAGCAAGTTCCAGGACAATCAGGGCTACACAGAGAAACCCTATCTTGAAACCCCTGCCCTACCAAAACAAAAACAAAAACAAAAACAAAAAACACACAAACAAACAAAAAACAAAACAAAACAAAAAAACCCAACAAAGAAATCATGGGAAGTACTTGAAATACAAGAACTGGACAACTGTCACATTTTTATCACATATAATATTTTATTTACTGTTTACATGATGCACCCAATGGGATTCTTAGTTACTTTGACACATGGAAAGTTTATAAATGTTAGAGTAAATGCCAAGAGAAAAATGTGAGAATGAAGGAATTTTAGGGCAGTTTTGGGACCAGCAGTATTTTCAGTTGCTGCTGGAAGAAACAGTGGTTCCTTTAGGAGAAAGTAAGCAGAATTATGTTCTTCCTTGCTTTTTGGATTGTTGTAAAAGTATTGGTGAACCTGGACTCTTATTTTTCCTTGTCACTTTCCAAAGGTAGCTTATCCTGTGATTAAGAGTGACTTCACAATAGCTAATCATGTCAAAGTACTGAAGTGGAAGAGTTTTGCTTACTTCTAAATGAAAAATGAATAAACTCAGGTATCCAAAAACAATTGTGGCACTCATATTTACAAAAACCCTCTGTGCAATAAAGTTATTAACTTGAAGCTTATAAGCTTTTAAGTAAAAGAAATTGAGCATGGGACTAAGTTTCTGGAATACAAAATAAGGGATTTTTATAAAAATTAAGAAAATGATATCTGAATTAATATTTTCTTCCTTAAAGGACCAAATCATCAGGTTAAGTATAGAAAAAAAATAAGATTTCACTTATATTTTGAGCAGATGAGAACACATTAATAACCAGGAGCACTAATATATCTTTCATAAAAAGAACATATGACCTTTATACAATCTAGTGTGCTCCATGAGAAAATACTTGCCTGTTTGGAGAGAGGGGAGATCTCAAGGTTTCTGGTGATTATTTCTGATGATTATTGAAGTTAAGTGAGAAATTCTACCTAGCACTGAGAAGAATGAACCTCAATTTTTTCTATTCATAAGGACTTATTTCTTCTAGTAAAAAGGAATTATTTTATTTTTTATTCATAGGTATGAGTGCATCTGTGCATGGGTACCCTTGGAAGCCAGAAGAGGACATTGGAGCTAGAGTGACAGGTGGATTGTGATCCACCTGATGTGCACGCTGAGAACTGAACTTGGGTCCTCTAGAAGAGCAGCACATGTTCTTTACCACTGAGCCATCTCTCCAGCCCCTGCAGTTTCTTTTCATAGTTTTGGTCCATCTAACTCCATTGGTTTCTACGTATTTATGATTTCTTTCCGGTTTGGTCTTGAAAAACTTCTACCTCTGGTCTCCAATGTATAATAGAGATGACTGATTTTTGTGTCAAACACTGTGCTTGGAAGTGGTGATTAAAAGAACAGAAATAACTTCCTTAGAGAAAAAATCTAATGGAAGGAAAGGTGAAAGCAGTTGCAATGAGTGAGCATCAGGCCCATGCCATCCCTTAATATAGTATCATGGCCTTTGGAAAAACAGCAGGTCTATCTGACTCCACTTTGTCTTGTCTTTCTCTCTTGAATCATGGGCTACAACCTTGGAAGAATTTTCTGACCTTATCTTGTTTTCATCATAAGATCTTAAGTGAGAGACAGCCACCTTGCAGTTAGAAGAAAGGAATGCCATAGACCTAGAGACAGGACAACTCAGATGCAAATGCAGGCATGGAGGTTGAGTTAGTAGGTGGTTCCCCTCCAGTTTACTTCCAAGAGATCATCTTCTGTATGTCTACCCCACTTCATCATAACTAGCTGCTCTCCTTATGAAACTTAGCATAGAATGTACAGGTTGTCCTGTTTCTGTGAGTCTTAATTTCCAGAATTTCCTGTACTTTATTAAACTCATATGAGATGAATTTACATGCATTTTTTTTCAGGGGGGATGGGCAAATACAGTGGCTTTAGCCAGGAACTTAGCTTTGAGTAGGAAAACTCATGAGGAGGAAAAACAATTCTTTGTTTTCCTACACAATCCTTTGTGGTAGACACAGTGTTGTATCTAAGTAGAGGCCCGATTCAACCTTATTTCTTTATAGAGATACAAAAATTTTTATTGAGGGAAAAAGACTCTAGCTGAACCTGGGAACCTAGATGTTACTTATAATATGAACAATACTAATCTTAATAAGAAAATGCTGCCAATGTCTTTCTGTTTGTTTTATTTTTCTCACTGAAAATTATAAAACAACAAGCTCTTGCCCCCTACATCATCTTTCTCTGATCTGGTGTTTTAATTTAATTTCCCTCAGACTTTAAGCACTAAGAAAATGTTGAAAATCTTGGGACAGTGACCTACATTCCCAAGGAGTCCGCAGGAAGACTTACCCAAGGTCTTTTTTGAGGACCAATGTCTGTATCCTGTGTAGTCTAAGGATGTTCACAGTGCAACTCAGAGTCTTTTCCACCATCATACAGGATTATATGATTTTACATTATTCCAAGTATAAGCTAATTTAAATCCACAAATGTAGATTAGCATCTATTAATGTTGTTTTCTTTAACAAATAAAAATGATAAAATGTGAAATAATTTTTTACTATAAGAGTGTCTTTTCTGGTGTGTTCTTCATGTTGTCTTTCTGGGAACACACACACACACGTCTGGAACTCTGAAGACCAAATCCTCATGGCAATTGTTTTAGTCTGTCTCTGTTTTAATGTTTTAGCTGTGCTGAGCTGAAGTCATGAATGAGAGAGAAATTTTATATTTGCAAATCTCTGGAAACAATGACTCCAAAATAGTTATTACTTATTCATGTTTAAGCTAGTTTCATGGAACCTTTTATTTTAAAATTATTCCTTAGTTATAACTCTATTTCTTAGCGTTTTATCTTGGCACATCTATCCCTGCACTAATGCATGCCCTTTGTGATATTTTGTGCAAGTTCACACATTATTTTTTTTTCCCACTGCATACAAGTGGAATGTTCACCAGGGTAATTGGGCTATGAGGAGATTTCCCTCAGGAACCATCTAAGCTCTACTGGCATTTTTCTTTACTAATGTTGGGGGAAAGCCCCTCAGATGGGGCACAGCAAACATATGAGAGCTTTATTACAAAGCTTCCAGCATTTGACCTTAGAGCAGGTCCAATTGACAAAGGAGCTGCAGGATATGAAACGTTCTCATTATAATGTCATGGCAACATTACTGAAATTATTAACTATCCAAGTGGGATGATGAATGTGGTAGGGTGGCAATGTCCTTGGCAGAACATATTGCTTAATTATCTTCTTTTAGTGGCAGCACACAGTCACGTTCCTATGATCAAGTACTATTTCAAATGAATATGAAGTGAATTCATAAGGAGAGAATATTTAAAGATTGTATCCAATAAAAGAGCAGATTAAATGTCAGATCTTCATTAGGAGTTCTTTAATCAAAGTTCTTTTTGTAGTTTTATGACAAATCCTTCCATTTGGGCACTTGAACCAAAGACCTCTAGGTCTAAAAGGAACTCTTCTTCTACTTGAGCTAAAGGAGAATTGAATGATACCTAAACAGAGGATTTATAGTATGGTGCGTATGGTTATAAGTGGAATATGGAAAGCTTTTAATTTTACTGCTGGACCTGAAGTGAATTCTGATCTTTTATAGGTTATGAAGCTGAATGACTTAGTTTCCCTATATATTAGAATATAGTAGGATAATATGAATACCTCCATAGGTTACTTCTATAAATTGTACATTGCTAATATTTATTGGATGTCTTCAAAATTCAGTTTTGGAATCATACAATTCTGAAAAAACTCAGTCGCTTCAAGTAATCTATTTAATGTAATTGCCAGTTCAATTAATTAATGTCTGAGAAATATTTTAGAGTAGAATATGGGCTGTAACTGTATCCAAGGCACATATCAAAATAGCTTTCAGTTGTGTTCTGTCTTTTCAAGTTGATAGTATATTACACAGGAAAAAAAAAAAAAAACAATAAAAGTTCCCACAGCAGGAACCTTCAAGAATGTTCATTTTAGGCAGCGCTGGTAAAGCATGGAATCTCAAATAATCTACCTCAAAATGAGCCGACTAGGCACGGAAATGAAAGTAGACTGCTTTGGTTGATTATAAACTTGGAAACACTTTATCGTTTATTCTCTTTACTGATAATCGGTTGTTCAGTAGAGCTGGAACATCACAAAAGTTGAAAGCCACAAACCAAATCTCTGTTTGAATCTCAGGAAATTATATGCTTTCAAAGCTAACTTTTTCTGACCTGAAAAGTGTTCACGTGCAAGGATTGCCTTTAAACCCTTATGTTGGATACCGATGTAGGAGAAATGGTCTTATAGATCCCCCCACTTGTCTATTGATTTGTATCCATCAGAAACTTTTGCAAACAGCGTATTTTCTGCACAGTAATCAATGTTGCTATTAATGATAATTTAAAAAAGAAAACACACCAAAATTGAAAAAAAACCACAAAACCCTTGTGATGCAGTTTTAGGTCATCAAGGCCCATGATGTATCCTTAATTGGTTTTGTTAATTAAATTTTAACTTTCATAAAATCAGCCATCCATCTCTGATAAATCTTTATTAATTAAGAGTTTTCTGTTATTGAAAACAATATCAATCTTGGGTTCCTGCTGCATGGATTTTGTTACTTCTTAAGATCATCTAACATAAATTGTAAATCATTGAAAAGATTCTATAATATGACATAGTGTGAAACAAGTACTTTTGTAAAGTTGTAAAATAGAAAGTAATGTTTTATGGAGTATACATGTATTTGTATTAAGTCATTAAAGTAAATTCACATTTTGATGCTGTATTTGCTATAGATAATATATATCGAATATGGCTCCTGAGAAGTTGCCTATGCCTTCGCTGAGGACCAGCCATAGAAATAAGGACTAGAGGTTATACATTTGAAGAATGTGTGGCCCGATAATCTGTGTTGGGAATGTGTTGATGAAATAATTCTAGTTACATAGAACTATTTGGAAGCATGACAAAAGATGGGGTGATTAGTCTGTGTGTATGTGTGTGTGTGTGTGTGTGTGTGTGTGTGTGTGTGTGTGTGTACATATCTTTAGTGCTTTGGCTATTGAAAGTACTACTATAATGTGATGAATAAATGAATGACATATAAAAGGTGAGAAGTTATGCATGTTAAATATTGAGAGTTAACAGTGTAGAAGTTCAAGATGTAATTTTTAAGTTAGACTAGAACGTGAGACCAATGAGCTAAAACTTTACAAGCAAAGCAAAGTTGTGGCCGCAGCTGAAACATATGAATGTGACTCTTATAGCATGACCGCAGTCCTGGCTGAGGCCCGGAGAAGGAAGCAGCATGGGACTGAGCTGCTAAAGCCACCTGCATGCAGGGACATTCACTCACTTGAATTTTAATCATTAGGACCTAGCTTGGCGTCTGAACATGAAGGGCATTCATCAGAAGCTAACTGAGCATGGCAGATTGTTTTCCAGCCTAGAATACTCTCAAAAAAAAGGAGCCTGTTTCCCCATTCTCTGAAACATGGGCAGTGATGCCAGCTGCTGTATTATTTACTTTTCTTCTTGTTGTAACAAAACACCTAAGAATAGCAGTCCAAGGACGGAAGGGTTCATTTCAGCTTGCAGTTTGAAGATACAGTCTCTTGGAGTGGGAAAGCAGGGTAGCTGGAGCATAAGGCAGGTTGCACATTGTGTGCACAGTCAGACAACAGAAGGGAATGAATGAATTGCTGGTTCTCAGCTTTCTTTCTTCTTTCTATCCAGTCTGGGATTCCAGCCCATGCAATGGTTCTGCCATTAAGAAGAAAGTGCTTATTTGGCTTGAAGGTTCCAGTGAGGCACTAGGGGTACCCCAGCAAGGCAAGAACCTGGCAGCAGGAACTGAAGTGGAGAGCATGAAGGAGTGCTGCTTACTGGCTTAACATCTTGCTCCTCTTGGCTTGCTCAGTTTGCTTTCTTATACACCACAGGCCCACAGGCCCAGGGATAGCACTACCTACTGTGGTGTGGGTCCTTCCATATCAGCCAGTATGGATGCTATGCAAGCTTCGGGGGTGGGGGGGGGCAACCGTTATTGGTCTCATCCAGTGTTGGACCCTGCATGCTACAGTACTGACTTGCTTGGGAAGAAGTGTCCTTGGTGAAATAGTGGCATAATTGTTAGGGGGGAGATCAACCACTTTCTGCTTCTGTCTGAGGTCTACTCCACAGGAGACATTTTTATTCTCAATACTTTAAACCTGGACAAAAGAGGACAAGTTGGGAGGGAGATGGAGCTGGGGACATTAGGGAGAGTATGAACTTATGAAAATTTCA
>CABHPR010153975.1:12500-27688 GCA_902168415.1 Peromyscus melanophrys | reverse complement strand
CCTCCCTCCCTCCTCCTCTCTTTCCTAATCCAATAAGATGTGGCCAAGCAGATGCATGTCCCTACTATCCCAGCTGCTTGAACCTCTACATCTTCACTATGAGGGATGGCACACCCAAACTATGAGCCACAATAAGCCTTTCCTTCAATAAGTGGCTTCATGTCAGGTATTTGGTTGTAGTCAAGACAAAAAGTAAATAATACATTCAACAAATACTTTGAGAACCCAATTACTATGTTCCCAGACCAATGTTGCGCAGAATATAGATACAAAAGAAACATAAGCCATATGCCCTATCTAGATGTACAGCATGAGGGGGAGGGGAGACATGACAGAGAGCTATTTCTGTAAGATGATTCCATGGCTGACCTGTATCACAGGAATAGATACAGCCCTACCAAGAGAAGATAGGGAAGTTTTCCTGACAGAGATTTTTTTCAGGAAGTGAGGAAACAAACAGTCAAGTGCACCCTCTGAAAGAAAGAACATCTTAGAGAGAGGACATAGTCGTTGATAAGGACCAGATGCCAAAAAGAAAGTAGAATGTTGAAGGAAATGACCCGAGTTCAGTGTGAGGGAACCTGATATTGGGGACATTGGGGAAAACTAATTGAAATGAAGCTAGAAAGAAGGGAGAGGCCAGATCAAAGACGCTGCCACTGTTTGCCTCCTGTGAGTCTCATTTTAAAATTTAGTCTTCACTGTGAGGCATTAAGAGGGTTGTAGGGCTAGAGAGATGTCTCAGCAGTTAAGAGCACTTGCTGTTCTTACAGAGGACCCTGGTTCTGTTCCTGGTATTACAAGCCATCTGACTACACTTGCACCTCCAGATCTAGGTTATCTGATGTTTTCTTCTGGCCTCAAGTGACCCCCCCCCCCCCCACTATCTATCTATCTATCTATATCTATATCTATATCTATATCTATATCTATATATATATATATATATATACACACACATATATATATTCATTACATACGCTTAGGCAAACACTCATACACACAAAGTAAAAATAAACATATCTTTAAAAAAGAGAGTTGTGCACGCCTTTAATCCCAGCACTCGGGAGGCAGAGGCAGGCAGATCTCTGTGAGTTCGAGGCCAGCCTGGGCTACCAAGTGAGTTCCAGGAAAGGCACAAAGCTACACAGAGAAACCCTGTCTCGAAAAAGCAAAAAAAAAAAAAAAAAAAAAAAAGAGAGAGTTGTAACCTAATGAGGTTGTGATAATTAGCAGTGATCTTTAGAGAAAAATGAAAGTTCTATGAGATCTTGTTCTGTTTCACCATGTGATGTCCTGTTCCACATTGAGGATCTGAAGAAGAATTCCTCACCTAATGAAGCTCTTTAACCTTGGACTTCTCATATTGTAACCTAAATAAACCTTTATCCTTAAAAATTACCTTGTCCATGTTACTCAGATAATGTAAAATAAAATATGGAGTACCCCAGACTCCTTAGCTCATGTGTCAGTCAGATTCTTGATGGTACAATAAGATGTCTATAAAAACAACTAAAGAAAGGACTTATTTTGGCTCAGTGTTCCAAAGGTTTTGTTTATCCTGGTGGAGAGTAGAATAGAGAAATTCATAAGATGGCCATGAAGGAGGGTGAGGGGTGAGAAAATGCATCTGCTAACAGGCTTTCTCATGCTGTGGGATGGTCTGTATGTCAAACATGTTGCTTATTGGACAAAAAATAAAACACTGATTGGCTAGTGGTCAGGCAGGAAGAAGTATAGGCGGGACAAGGAGGAGAGAATTCTGGGAAGTGGAAGGCTGAGCCGGAGACACTGCCAGCCGCCACCATGACAAACAGCATGTGAAGATGCCGGTAAGCCACAAGCAATGTGGCAAGGTATAAATAAAAATGGATTAATTTAAGATAAAAGAACAGTTAGTAAGAAGCCTGCCACGGCCATACAGTTTGTAAGCAATATAAGTCTCTGTGTTTACTTGGTTGGGTCTGAGCGGCTGTGGGACTGGCAGGTGAGAGAGATTTGTCCTGACTGTGGGCCCAGTAGGAAAACTCTAGCTACATTCTCATTTTTTCCTTTTCTTCCTTCTGAGGCCACAGCCTCCTGGTTTGTTCTGTCTACACTCAGGGGAGGTCTTTTTCACCTCACTAGTGCTTTGGAAATGCCTCTAGAGGTAAACCCAAAGTGTGCTCTACAAATATCACAGTCCTCCCTCAATCCAATCATGATGACAGTAAAGATTACCATCAGAGTCTATCATTTCGATTTAGACATTGTCCTTTAGTGATAATGAATAAGCCATTGGTTGGTTTTTAGCAGGAATATTATGATCAAATATATCCCTTTAAGAAGGGGCATTCTAGAGCTACTGTGTTCATTACAAAGAGTCCAGAGTAAAAACTGGAAGATTGGTATATGATTTAAGATAAGGAAAATGGAGTCAGAGTAAAGCAGAAATAATTCCCATCAGCAACATACCCCAGGGTATGTGTCCACGGTGCTTTCAAAAAGGTTTAACTGAAAAGAAAAGCCCCACTTCAGTGTGGATAGCACTGTTCCACAGCCTGTAGTCCCAGAATGAATAAAAAGAAGAAAGGAGTGGAGCAGCAGAATTTTCTTTCAGCTATCTGACTGTAGATACAATGTGACTGGTCACCCCCTCTTGCTACTACCATGCCTCCGCTGCTGGTCAACAGTATCCTGAAACTGTAAGCAAAAGGAAGCCCTTGATTTAGTCAAGTGTATTACTATGTCAGTGAAAATAAGTGCTAGCACAAGGCCTGCAAATTTCTTCCCTGCATTGAAGCACGATATGCTTCCCTGTGGATGCTGTTCATCTTGCCTTCACGTTTACTGAACTTTCCATTGTAGTGTTTTACCACAGAACTTGGCAAAATCAATTGAATCCTTCTTTATATTCTTTTTCGTTGTCTTCTGATAATATTTAATAGTTGTGATGAACCCTTTTCTATGTTTCTGGGTTGTTTTTCTTCTTCTTTCTTGTTCCCTTTCTAATCAGTGGTATTCCTTTCTGCTCTAGATCCTTCCTCTCCATGGTCTCCTTCACTTTAGGTTCTGAACTCACATCTGAGCATCTGGAGCTAGGAACCACAGATGAGCTAGAGCATGTGGTGTTGGTCTTTCACACTCTGAGTTATCTCATTCAATATGAGCTTATCTAGGTTTACCCATATACCTGCAAAACTCCTTGTTTTTCTGCTGAATAGTATTCCATAGTATATATGTATATACTGTGCATATACACATATGTATACATGCATATATCACACTTCTGCTATCGATTCATCCATTGAAGGTCATTTGGGTTGTTTCCATTCCCTAGTTATTGTGAATGGAGCAGCAAGTTACATGAGCAAATATATGTAGAGTAGGATGGCAAAAGCCAAAGAGTGGTGTATTTGGGTCATATTTACTTACAGCTTTTAGAGATTTCTCCACAGTGAACTCCAGACTGGTCACGCCAGTTTGTAATCCTACCGAGAGTGAGGAAGAGTTTCATTTTCCTCACCAACACTTATTGTCGGTTGTTTTGTTGATCTTAGCCATTCTAATTGGGATAAGATGAAATCTTGATTCTGTTCTGATCTGCATTTCCCCTGATTGCTAAGGATGATAAGCATTTTTTAAAAAATATTTCCTAGTCACCATTATTTCGTCTTCTGAGAACTTTCTCTTCAGATGCATAGCCTACTTTTAAAATGTCTCCTTATATCCAGAGATAGGTGTAGCTCTCACCTCTCATCGAAGAAACTTCTGATTGTAATAGACCATTACAATCATAGACAATCAACATGCAGAAAACAACTGATCCTAAGGCTTAGTCATCATGCAGAGAACAATTGATCCTTTAGGGAACATTGCAGAAGAGGGCAAAGAGAGACTTGAAGAGCCAGAGGACAGTAAAATCTGCCGTGATATTTTGTCTCCTAGAAAAGATATGGAAGTTTTACTCATGATACCTCAACAATGGCTGCTTACCTAAGACTTGAACAAGTACAACACCAGTAGACATGCTACCCTGGAGGAAGGAAATCCCAAGGGGCCCCAACCCTAACCAAAAGCTGCAGGCAACTAAGTAATGCTAAGAACTGGAGACATAATCTTCCCCAAAGATCAACACCATAATTGGTTATCTAATACCAAGTGGTCAGCCCTGAAATCATATACACACTAGATTGGACTGAGAGGTTGGGAATCTACATATCTATCTATCTATCTATCTATCTATCTATCTATCTATCTATCCATCCATCCATCCATCCATCTATCTAATTGAGAATATATATAGTAATTAAGAAAAAGAGGTCATGATTTTAAAGCAGAAATAAGTAAGTGGAAAGGACATATATGTGGGATGGATTAGAAGGAGGAAAGGGGTAAATTATATAATTTTATTTTAATTAAAATATTAATTAGAAACAGTTTAAATGGCAAATACTTGGTGTTTTGGCAAACACTCTTATTGGTGGTGTTTTGAGTGACATTCCTTGAGAAGATGAATACTGAGACCCCTGGCCACCCGCTCACTGTGCCATTTGAGATAATTCTTGTAATCCTTGTGCCAGAATTCCCTTGCCTATAAACTTGGGACACATCATGTGTCATATCTAGTTCACAGAGAACAAATGTGTTTATCAAATGTTTGGGAACATTAAGGAATAAATAAGGGCAATGGGGTGGGACAGGCGAAGAGATCTAAGCCAGGCTTTGCTCTTAGATCAACTGAGGCAAGCTAATACAGCACTTGTAAAAGGATGTCTAAGTTCCCTCTGGCCCTAATCTCCTCCAGGCTCCAGTGGTCATTTTCTTTGGAATAATTGCTGTCATTGCTTCTTTTTTTTCAGGTGCTGGGTGTTGTAAAGGGCTTTGGAAATATGAGTTGACTTAGATCGCCAACGCATCCCAGTGTTAAGGATGAAAGAGGGAGTTCATTCTTGCATCCACTTTACAGGTAAGATTGAATCACTAATGCACTCTCAGATCACACGATTGATGGAGGCTGGAAACCAGAACTGAGTTCTCTTGTCTCTCAGGGCCCCGTTTCCCAATAATGAATGGTGTACGTATATTGGGTATTATCATTCTTACATGAAAATCTCAAAACTGGTTGGTATAGAAGGAGGTAGAACTTGATTCAGAAGGTGAGAGTTGCAGTCACATTGAAGTCTATTCCTTAGTACGCAACAGCTCTCTGTGGAAAGACTGCTTGTTTCTGCATATATAAGGAAGATTTTACCCTTTGTATTCCAATGATGAAGAGGAGGGTGCCATGGGCTCTTGGAGACAGACTGAGACTTTCTAAGCACCTTGTAGTTGCTTAGCCTAGGACGTTTGCAGATATAAGTCTGCTGAATGCACAAAGACACCATTGCTATCTAATCCTGGGAAGACACAGCATGCCTGTGTTGAGCTGGTCCTCTCCCGATGGCCTTGGTAAAATACCTCTCAGAGAGACCACATTCTCTGTCCCACTCAATCCAAATATTTAGCTTCAAGGCTGCCTCAGCTGCGTTTTGGCAAGAAGGACTTGGGAGGAGGCTGCTCTGAGAGGTCTTCTTTGAAGTCCTGGGTGTCCCACAGTGATTTGGGGCCTGGGCCAAGCATGTTGGCCTTTGAGGCCAGCAGCATGCTTGAGGCACTCTGGGGACTGCTGACTTCAGCTGAGTGAGCCCAATGCATAGCTGAAGCTGTCAGAGAAATCTCCCTGTGGTTTAGAAGACAGGTACTGTCTTAATGTGTCCTGGTGGCAGTCTTGTTTGCAGCTGAGGTGTGTCTAGGATATCTCTGCACTGTGTGTGCTGTGGGGGATCTTGGCTCACTAAAGGTCAGAAAATGAAGGGACTCTTACTGTTGATCCTTGAAGGAAATTCTTGGGTGCTCACTGTCATGCTCAATGAAATGGAGCATTTATGCTGTCCTTGAAGCCTTATTCAGAGTGCCATGTCTTCCGGGGACATAGGACTCATTAATGTAAATCCTTGACCAAGAGTGGGTCATTTTGTTCCCTGTGTATAAGCAGACTATCCAGAACAGAAAGGTTTTATTATATGGAGGTTACTTTACAGGATCACTTTATAGACTTATGACAATAGAGAAGTTGATACAATTGTTATCTCATTACAATGATAAGAAAACGGAAGCACATAGGTTGGTCAATACTTGTTTTTGTTGTTGTTGCTGTGAAGGTACCATAGAGTTTATCTGAGGCTCCATTGTATGGGATACTCACTGAATAGCAAAGCAAAAGTGAAGTAAACTGATTCCAAAAACTATACTTAGTCAGGTACAGTGGTGCAACCTCTTGGATTCCTATAAGTTTGATGCCAGTATGGGGTATAGAAAGCTCCTGGCTAGTCAGGGCGTGAGACCCTGTCTCAAAAAACAACAGAAAGAACAACCATAGCTATCTCCATAAAAGATGTTTTTCACAGTTTCTCATTTTAGTTCTGGGATGGCTCATCCTCATCTCCAGTTTGACTGAATTATAACCAAGCAGGAGACACACCTCTGGGAGAATCTGTAAAGGTGTTTCAAAGGAGGTTTAACCGAGGGAGGAAGACCCAGTCTGAGTGCAGGCAGCACTATGCAAAGGTTGTGATCACAGACTGAAGAAAAAAGGAAATTAGCTGAGAAGAGAATGCACCTTTCTCCTTCCTGACTAGTGAAACCATGTGACCATGCTTCTGTCACCACAGTGAGAGGCACGTTTGCTACCATACCACATGATACACTGTGGACCCTCAAACTGTGAGACAAAAGAAACCCTGCTTTCATAGCTGCTTACTTCAGGGTTTTTTTTTTTTATCATGGCCTCTAAAACTGATAATGATTGTTACAATCTAGTCACAGGTAACTTGAGGTGTTCTATATTTTTATAAATGACTTGTGAAGTAAAATAGTTTGGAAATTCCTATAATTGATTCTGTTTTTTTTAACACAGGCTAACTTTGATTAACATTGTCTTTGCACAGTATTTGATTTAAAAATGTGACATGTTCATCATTGCCTTTTAAATGTAGCTATAGTTTTTGTTTTGTTGTTGTTGTTTTCTGCATTGTATCTTAACTTATTCCATTTTCATCTGGAGATGCCCTACAATGCAAATAGTTAAATACCTATTAAATGTATTGAAAGGATTGGAATTTTGACACTAAAAGTCTTACCCCTAAAAATGGTACTTGAAGTCAAGGGGTGACATGGCTGAGGAGAGAAGGTAGAGTCCAAAAGATTAAGAAGGTATAGGAAAGCAAGCCCAAAATCTTAGGCAAGACCCAAGAGGCACTGAGGAAGAGCAAGATATATGGGAATAGAGATGGCCTCTATCCAGTAGTCCTATTCTCCTTTATCTATCTTAGAATTAGTTGCACAGAGGAAAGTACATCATTATTCCATGCCATTTCCTTATTTGGTTAGCCAGGATTTGACCTCAGCTCAAAGTCCTGATTGAAAGAACATGGTGAACTCTTTAGGAAAACAGAAACCTTGACAAACAGAAGAGTAAATGGTCTCAATATTTATTAGAAGGCAAACACTTCCATTTTGTATAGCTGGAAACATTTCTGAAATTTTGACTTTGAAATGTGAGCTTTAAAATATATTAACGTCCATGTGGACAGAGTACCTACCTCAGAGGCTGTTACGTGAGATATGGTAATGACCTCCGGTGATTCATCTTTTTCGGAGAGATATTTACTGCTCAGTCCACAATGGCTAGAGCAATTCTTGGCATGTGAAAATAATACTTGTTGAGTAGATGACATTTAAAATGAAAAAATAAAGGAAGTAAAGGGAAGAGAAGTGATAGAATAAGAAATGAGAGGAGCAGAAGAAGGAAGGAGGATGAGAAAGGGAGGGAGCGCGAAACACTTTCTTCTTTTGACTAATCAGAATATTTGGAAGTTGTTCTCAACCTTCCTAAGTCTGCGGCCCTTTAATACAGTTCCTCATGTTGTGGTGACCCCCAACCATAAAATTGCTTTAGTTGCTGCTTCATAACTGTAATTTTGCTATTGTTATCAATTATAATGTAAATATTTGTGTTTTCTGATGGACTTTGACAACCCCTGTGGAAAGGTCATTCAACTTCAAAAAAGGTCATGGCTCACACACAGGTTTTGAACCACTGTTTTAAATGAAGAGTTGCATTTAAGAAAAACAATACCGTATGTAACACCATGTAATCATCAGTAGATCTTTATCCTTTGTCTTTGGTCTGGGGGATTTTTCTTTCTACAGCCTGCACCATTACTGACTCACCTTATGTTTGACTCTCCTGTCTAACAATTTACTTCTGCCTGCCTCTAAGAAAGGAAGTATATGGATTCATAGAAATATATATATATACATAAACATCTCCCAGAGCCACCTTTAAATGCATTTTCCGAGGCATATCAAAATACCCTTGGAATTTGTTGTGAAATTTTGACCACATCCTAGTTAGCATGAGGTTAAAATTAACAGTAACATATGTTTCCGAGATCTCAATTTGCAAAATATTAATAGAGTTCATGGGCAGTTAACTGCAATAAGAGGAGGAAATGAAGTTTATGGTGCAAGGCCCTGGGGATTACAGCCTTCCCTGCCCCTGAGCACATTCACATCCCAGAATGTGACTTAAAGTGAAGGAGGAGGCAGAAAAGAAACACAGGAGGGAATCAAAAGGTTGGTGTCCAGGGGGTATCCTCCATTTCCCCCCACGGAGGGTCTTCTGTGCCTCATTAGAGTGAGCCTCACCCAGACTTAGCTTCTCCCTGCCATTCAGGGCTTGTGTATCAGTCAGTGCTGGAAAAAATAGAGATGTACCATAAGACTCATAGCTGATAAAACATAAGCTGACCCTGACTTATTTTACCATTTCTCTGGAAATGTGATTTTCACTGGGTTTGTATTTCTAGTTGACACGCTTATGTTCAAGTTAAAAGAAGATTCATAGATGACATCCTGAGTTGCCATTGAGAAGATATGGACTTTCCAGTCTTTACTATCCAATCTTTCTGAAAATCATGCCTCCTCTTTGACATGTGGTGTACATACATACATTCATACCAAACATACACACACATTTAAAAAAAACCCATACACAAAAAGAAATCCTTTGTATTCTACCATGTGAGGTAGTTAGATCGGTAGAGAAGAGAAATGGACGAAACACAGAGAAGAAGACATTGTGTCTTGGGTCTTGTCCTGTCCTTGTAGTTGAAGGCATTATGAAATATGCAACTTCTCAGTGATGGAACTGGAAAGGTTAAGGAACCCCACACTGGATCTAATCCTACCACCATTTTTGTCTCTTGATTACTCAACACACTGCTCCTTGGGGTACAGGGCAAGAGGCAGTAATTCAGAGACAACCCATAGCCTAAGTCTGCAGGCTCACCTAACAGAACAGTGGTTGATCTGAAAGACAAGCAGGGAGGAGGTGTCTTGTATATATTTTAATGCAAATTGGACCTTTATACAGGGGACTTCTTAGAAAACAATACTCAATAATGGGAATTCAATGCAAGGTTCAGATATTAGAGCCATCCAAACTCACTACATGCTAAGATGGTCATGAATGATAACAAGAAAGTTAGACTATCATTTAATGAGTGGAGTGAAGACTGAAGAAGAGGGAGCATTCTGGGCTAAGAAAGGTTTGGGGTAAGGCACTGAGGTGTGGAAATCCAAGGTGTGTGTTGATGATCCCCAGGGGACATGTCGTGGGAATGAAGGAGAGAAGGAAAGACATGAGAAGAACCATGGCCTTCTGAAGACTTCAGGTGTGGATGCATGAGTGTGGGGCAAAGAGGTTATCTGGGGACATCTTCAGGACCGTGGTTCAGGTTAATGTATGGTAACCTTTGTATTTTTACTCAGAATATGAAACATCTGTGATGGATGAGGATCCTACAGGCTTTTTCTGCCTGCTCTGGAACTCTTGTACCTAAAATTGAATTTTTCATTCTAGCTATTATATAGCTTCATGTAAGTTCTTTCTTTCATTGGCTCACAGACCTCTGACAGCAGAAGATGGTCATTCTTTTAAAAGAGCATCCATGGAAAGGATCTGGATACATGGCACTTCAGGGACCCATTCCTCTGAACTTACAGAACTACTAGGTATGCAAGGCACAGAGTAGCCATACTCAAGGCACAGGTATTCAGGAGCCTCCATCTACCTCACTTAAAAGGCTCATTGGTGCTCAGGCTTTTATGTACTCCCCTTATGAACCAGTGGCTAGACTAGTGACCAGGTAGTGTGGTTAGGTTATAATCACTTTCGCCACAGTGAGATGAGAAACACGTCCCTCCCCAGGTAACCCTGCTCCCATCTCACCTCTGATCTTGGACATTGGGCTGAGATACTCACTTGTGTTTTTTCTCATAATGAAAACTCCTACTTATTCAACATCAGAGGTTCCCTGGGACCACACCTCTATTGAATACTCCTCTCAGTTACTCAGGTTCTCTTTTGCTAGATGTTGTCTAGATTGCTTTTAAGCTACATCTTCAGATAGCTATAGCCTCACAACCATTTTCTTAGGTTCCCACATGTTGCATGCTCCCGTCTCTCAAGCATCAGATGTTCCTCCCCTTCGACTCTGACTTCTAACCCCTGGCTTTTGAGTCATTGGTGTTTGAGCCACAGTGCCCTCCATAGAGAGACCAGAAAGCATTTGCTATCATGAAATCCTTGTTTCACTCTCTTTAAAAATATTCCGGAGAAAAGATCCCATGAGCCTTGTTCGTTTTCTTTATGAGAATTATTTGATAATTACCTGATAAAATTTTAGGATTACAATCAGTTTCTGTGGATCTTGAGAACACTGAGAAATGGAAAGAAATATGGAAAGTTTGTTTGTTCTTTCACTCGACTGTTTAAATGAAAGTTGTTAGCATTTGCACAAAGTTGTCTTTTCAACTGTGCACACTTTGTGCCTTCTGTTATCTTTGCCCAGTTCCTAGCCAGAGGCAATTTGTTTTCTCAAGAGAATGAACATGTTTGATGCATCAAAACTACAAGCTCCACAACCCTTTCCTGTAGTTGTTAACTTGACAGGTTCAAGAGGAGCTATCAATCTGTATACAAGAGCTATGAGCAGAATTTAGAATAATTCTTACCTACTGGTCCTTAGCTCTGAGCAGCTTGGGCTGTATCTTAAATATTGAAGAGTCAACTGTATGGCAGGCACCTAAATCCCCATCATGGGTAGAGTCTTATAGTAGTAGTTCTCTTGTCATACAGCTCTACCTTTGTTGAGAATGTTATAGTCAAGGCAAGGCTCTTGTCCTATCTACACGTACACAGTGAATGAGACCACCTTCCATGGGATCTCAGGCTTGAAGGAGATGACACCTATAAGCTTAAATAACTCAGGTCTGGTCTCCATAGCAGAAGTAAATCTTGGACTCCATACCTTCTGTTCTTTGGCAGATCTCTTTAAGCAATTCAAGTTCCCCTGACAAGTTCCAAGTATTTATGCTGAAGTTCTGGTGCTATAGGAGAAGCCCACATGGGAGAGACGGGAGATACTTGCATGCTGGACACAATGTATGCAAGTATTTTCAGACAGGGAGGAGCTGGGGGTCTCTCGTTTGGAACCGAGAAGGACTAGGCTGACTTAGAGGATCATGATGATAGAGTGTTTTGAACAGTAGAATGATGATGTCACAGTGGTTCAGCCTCAGGTGGGTTTAGGTTCCAATCCCTTCATTCACAGCTCTGGGACCATAAGGCCATTTCATTCACTCTCTTTGCCCTGATATCTCACCAACTAAACAGGGACACTAAATAACGGGAAACTTGAGGAGTCATCAGAATTAAGTGTGAACTTATTTGCAAAATAGCCAGACAGAATGTGTTCTGGAGTAAGTACCCATTACACAGAAGTTCTTTGGTATGGTAACAAACATTAACACAGGTTATTGGAATTACTTCATCATTGTCTCTGCACCCGAAGGATTCTAAAGGATGGTCTCTTTAGTTTTAGGGAAAAATGTGTCAGGAAATCTCTTAACAGAATCCTTCCTCTTTTTTTCTTCCCTTTGTTTTCCTCTCCTCCCCTCTCTCTTCCTCCCTCCTTCTCCCCCCACCTCAGGTTCTCATGTAGCTCAGCCTGGTTTTAAATGTCCTATGTAGTCAAGGCTAACCTTGACCTCCTGATCCCCTGCCTCTGCCTCTGGAGAGTACTGAGATAAGAAGTCACAGAAGCAGCAGAGGAACTTGTTTTTGAAAAGCTCCAGCAGAGATGAGAGAAGCCACGGCTTCAGAGTTTAGAGAAGAGCAGAAGTTTGGTAGACCCTCCTGACATGCCTCTCCATACAAGTGCATGTGGGCACACAGATACAAATTGGCACACACTGGCAGATGCATGCACATGGGCTCATGCAGGGCTCCTGACTTCACCTGGAGCTCTCCTTCCTGACCACCTCTCCACTGTTCTTAAGCTCCCGTGCTTTCTGCAAGGAGAAGAAACGGATGCTCAATCTTATTGAATTCTAACGCATCAAAACAGCTCTGCTCACCCCCTGCTCTGCTTTACAAGGCATGTCAGGCATTTTTTCATGGGGATGGAAATCATATTTTACCAGTCATAAATGGGGTCTAACCCCACAAGACTGTAGCTCAATTTCAAGCTCAGAACCCAGGAGGTCAGAGTGGTCCTATCAAGGAAAAATCACCAACTCCCATCCCTCGGAAAGCAAAACACACATTCCGGGGGCAGGGGAGGAGACTGAAAGCAGCGCACAGCAGGTTCTAATATTTTTCCACTTGACTCTCCTTAATTAGTGTTGACTAGCTTAACGAAGCAATTAAGGGGCTTATTTGCTTTCTTAAATCACATGTGAAATTTAAGAAACCTTGAAATACAAGAAATATTTGTCCCCAAGATCTTACCCCACAAGGGATATCAGTTTGACTGTTCTCCAACCACTAGAAAGGCGAGGACAACCAACCCTGCTCTCCACGTGAGGCCTGAGCAAAACAGAACTCAGTAGCCAGCTGCATTTGCATCTTGGATGCTCAGCTAAAACCCCAGCCAAAAACAACAGTGGTGACTCTTTTCTACTCACAACCCCAACAAGACTGGGGACACTGGCACCTGGCACTCAAGGTTATGGGCTAGCAAGAGTGTTGCCCATGCCTCTTAATGTTATTTCCACTTACATCTTTAGGTCTTCCCCTCTCCTCCTTTTCACCAGAGTAAGCAGACAGGGAATCAGAAGTTAAGGGCATGCCCAAGTTCACTCTCCTGGCAGTGTGAACTGAAGGTCTTCTCATCCCACAACACTTGGCTCTTCCATGATACTATCTCCCCTGTGAAAATCCTTGACCATGAGAATTATGGCTGTCATACACTGAAAACTACTAAATAATTACATTTATTAAGTATGTTTACATTGCTATCTAAATAGTTTATCAATGTAAACATATTTTGAACAGCATACAGAGACAGAGCCCTGTTAAATATAGGCTACTTTTAGCAACTTCATGGTTGATTTATCTTTATAATTTATATATATTCCTTACAGTTTATATAATTTTCTATCCATAATTATTCTGACACCATTTGTCTTAATTTGTGCACTGAAATGAAATGATAAACATACACAAATATATAACTTATAGAAACATAAATTGAAGACTATATGTGAATATAATGCTTAAACATGCTGCATGACATAATATAGTTTGTAATATAAACTATAGCATATCATCTAAGAATGCAGCATTATCTAATACAGTGAGATATCCAGCTTAACATAGTATATACTTTATGATATATAAAGACAATTACATCACAAATAACTGTACCTATCTGTTTATACAATTGTCATATACTAGCATACAGTATTATTGTAGTAAATAATATTCATTGGACAGTATCCTATATTAAAGTAAAAAATGATAATGTTATCTGAGCTGAGTAGATAAGGAGGTAACTGAGTAACTGAGTAGGTTAGAGTATATTTCCTAATGTGTGAAGACTTCAGTTCAAATTCCAAGCACCCATATCTAAACCTTTGCATGGATATATGTACCTATAACTTCAACTTTAGGGGTGGAGGTAGGTGGATTCTGAGAGCCTGCTATCCAGCCGCCTTGGCTGAAATGGCAAGTGCCTGGTTCAATGAAGTGATACTGTCTCAAGGCATAAGGCAGAGAGGAATAGAGAAAGATCCTTGGCATTCTGCTCTAGCCTCCCCATGTACATGCATGGGAATATACACCTGCGCACTCACATACACCATGTACACATGCACTACATACACATATGCCCCTAAATACGTAAATGAAAGAAAGAATAAATACATAAAAATACAGTGATATGCTATCTAGACAGCTGATAAATTGGACTGAACGTTATTTAATAGAGCAGCTTCAATACTGTAAAATGAGCATTTGTTGATTGCCATTTCTTTAGAAACTATGCAGGGCATCTTTCATGTAGCCACTTCTAGACCTAACAGACCTGTAAAAATAGATTTCATCTTTGGAAAAGCAACGGAGCCTTTAGAAGCACAGAGTTAGCAAAAGAGCCGTGGATAAATCTGGTTGTTTCTAACTTAATAATCACATAGCCTTGGGGCTAGAGAGATGTCTCAGAGGTTAAGAACACCAGCTGCTCTTCCAGGTGACCTGGGTTTGATTCCCAGTGCCCACATGGTGCCTGATAACTCCAGTGCCAGAGGATCTGTTTGTTGCAAGCACTTCAAGTACACACGGTGAACATTCATACATTCAGTCAAAACACACATACACGTGAAATAAAACATAAAAAAATCATATCCTTTGTGTTCTTCCAAGTCAGATAAGTTGGTTGGTGGAGAAGAGAAATGGAGGAAATACAAGGAGAAGAAGGCATTGCATCTCAGGGCTTACCCTGTCCTTGTAGCTAAAGGCATTACAGAATATGCCCCTTCTCAGTGATGGAGTTAGAAAGGCTAAGGAACCCTACATAGCATCCAACCCTACCATTTTTTTGGGTCTTCTGCTTATTCAGCACACTGTTCCTTGGGGTACAGGGTAGGAGGCAGTGATCTGTAGCATCAACTCATAGCACATGTCCTGATGTAGCCACATGTAGGCTGGTGCCAGGACCCCTGAGTGTGACACCCTTGTGACCACAGTTCATAAGCTTAAGGCATTCTCTTGGATTCAGTCTATTTTTTCTTTGCCTCTAGGATTGCAGCTTAAATGCTTGATA